>JAHDVE020005117.1:0-122992 GCA_022606495.2 Halesus radiatus | reverse complement strand
TATTTGGCTATTCAGATCACCAAACACGCCTAAAGTCATTTCAAGCAAAGTTTCGATTCTGAATGGTGATCTTTCACCAGGATGATTCTTCCACTATGGGACTTTCCACATATATACTGGTCTTTTACCAGGGCGATACTGAAAGTATCTACCACTCTGGAACGTACCGCAAATATTAATTATACAAAATATTAAATTAATAACTTCTTCAATAAATGTAAAATTTCTTTGTGGAAATAAGAAAAGTTTTGTACAAACCACTATTTAATATATAAATATTAACATGTTTCGAAAGTGAAGCTTCCGTCATCGCGATACAAAGTATGCTAACTGTGAAATAACGCAAATTAAACAGATTAAATTTACTTGTACACCCCGGGTTTTAAACCGGCGACCTCCAGTTTCATACCCAAAAATCGTAACTACTCAACCACTGAAGCCGTCAAAGAATGGGATTCTTTCTTCCGTGATACATCAAAATATCATTTATTTTAATTTCTCTAAAAAAGACTAAGTGATCCAGGCTCGTTATATAATAAGGTAACGCGCGTCAATATATATCGGTTCATGTTTGAAATCACGTGAATAGCGGGGACACGTTTATATGAACCGAAGTCAAATAATAAAGTGAAATTATCAAAACTTTTTAAATTAGGCCTTAAAGAAATAGAAACATGCCTACAGAGCAAATGCGGACCTCAGTGAACATGCCCTACGAAGAAACCCCAGAAGTGTCGCACGGTGAGCACGAAACATGTTACATTAAACTGTGGAGTAATAAAATGATAATAATAAATTTAAAAAATAAAACAATAACTTGGTTTACATCACTTTTATTTATACTTTTGCTGAACCCGGTCGGCAAAAGTATAAATAAAAGAGATGTAAACAAAGTTATTGTTTTATTTTTTAAATTATAATGTCACATCACCAAGTTACCGCTTCACATGAAAAGATAATAATAAACGTTGTGTGAAGTGGTAATTCTTTGAATGCGAAAACTTTTCATATTTTCTGAGATTACAGTAATAAGACTTGTGCATACTATACAAGGGGAAGTAAGAAAGGATGCCCCATACCGGACTAGGGGATGTACAGTCCGTCAAGAAAGAAATAATTTAATAAAATTGTATCTTTTTTTTCATTACTATCGCAAGATCGATCATAGAATAAATTATAGTAGATCCGAACGTTATGTTATACAAGAAAAAAGGCATAACTCAATTTTTTATAACATTTTTTTTTAATTAAGGAACACCGGAGAAAAATATTATTGCTTAAAAAAATTATATTAACCGTTCATAATATACAAGTTTTATTATATTTTACTGTACGTAGAATTTAAAACTAGTTATTTAGAAGTGAATAAAAAATCATCTCATCAAACAATTTCATTTGGAACACATGACGTCACGCGTGTATTATTTTTTAGGATTTGTATGAAAATTTTCAATTGTCAATTTTGTTTTCCATTTTTTTATTCAATATTAAAAAAAACTCTTATTAATTGAAGAAATAAAAATATTCACAGTCAAACCAATTATCAATATGGATATTATGATATTAATATGTAATAATGTTAATATTAAATACTATTCAATTTTTAATTATTTTTATTGAAATTTAAAAACCTCATTTTAATATTTAATCATTGTAGAAAATAATTTTAACATAACCTAAATGAAACGTGAAAACGGAAAAAAGGAAATTCCTTATTTGAACTTGTTGTTATTTTTAAGCTCCCCAAAACGCTTCAAATCTAAGGCCGGTCGGTTTTGAGATTAGCATGTCAAATGTCACAACAGGGATGAGATTTATCGTACATAATTTTAAATTAAATATTAAAATTAGGTTTTTAAATCTTCTTAAAAAAATTTTAAAAAAAACTTTTTTAATGTGAAAACAGTAGAACGGTTTTAGTATAGTAATAACAGACTCCAATTACGTAATCACACAAATTGAGAAATTCAAAAACAGTCGTACGGTTTTGTTACAGTAAAAAAAAATATGATAGTACCGCTTAAATAATTTTAATGATACCGGCAGATATCAAGGAGATATTTGTTCAATAAATAAATATATACATTTATTTAATTTTAATTAAATTTCAATAATGTTGCTATTTTAAACCATTTAAACAATCGTAGCACCCCCCATTATTTCTACACTTTCTTGGCGGACTGTAAACAAGGGTGTTCCATCCAGCAACGTGGTAATACCACCAGTGAACAGCTTGTTACTGGGGAAGGGACACATGGCGTGGAAAAGTTTTTAGATTACCAGGGGGCGGTTTGACACTCTGTGTAAAGTTTTTCTGGATTATGAGTTATGACGACACACGGTGTTTTCACGAAGCTCGGACGTGGTTTTGCTGAAACTACTGCTAGGTAACTAGGGTGATAAATTGAATATTTCAACTAATTAAATAGTTCAGATGACACCAATAGTCCCGGGGAAAGGTAATTCACACAAGATTTGATAAAACGTTTCCAATTACAGGCGATTTTTTAATCAGGTAAAATTTACATTTAAAAATGATTTTTTTTCACATTAACTTCACATATTATATTCTCTGGGGGAAATGATTTTCCTCGGGGCCTATGTCATCTTTTGTGATGTGTAGAGGGCCTTTCTAAGAAGAGTCCGGCTGGAAAGTTCTCTCCCGATCTAGTCCACGACTGTCAAGGCCTGGACAAACCTCACCCCATTAACCAAGCGACCCCTGCTAAGTCACCAAATGTAGCGATCTCCTTTGGGTGACCTATGGCAGAGGTGTTGGTTATCGAATGAATGGTTCCCTGGGTTGCGCGGCACCCATACCAAATTGTACCCATATAAAATTGAAACAATAGTCGCAGATACTCTTCAATATCGCCTTTGTGAAACACAATCTTTCAGAATCGAAATATTGCTTAAAATGGCATTAGCCGTGTTTGATGACCAGAGCTGTATAGCCAGACACTTCTTAACCTTATTACTTACTACTCCATCTTCTCACAACCTCCCCTAATTGGGAATGCCATAGTCCCATTGGCTCGGGACATTTGGGAGGTGTTTGGACTTTTGTACGGTGTTCACATAAATTTTAAAAAAAAAGAATAATAACGAATGCTCTGCCACTATGTACATACACACCAACTACAAAAATAAAAATGTTGGTTAGTTAATACGGATGACGTACATGGTCCGTACAGATCTCCGGGGGTCCATATAGATTTTCAGGGGTACATGGCAAGGAGAGAAAAATTGGATCCACGAGATGTAAATGGGGGTCCACGCATCGGAGTTTATTTAGACTGCACGCACGGTAAAACACCGTAGTAAGTTTCGCTCGACAAGCCAACTGTGCACTGCAAATCGCGTCTATGCAGGCACTATAATAATAATAATAATAATAATGATTGGATGATTTATATAGCGCCGTTTTTGTGAAAAATCACCTCAAGGGCGCTGTACAAATATTACTTCATATCTTTATCTAATTATGTACAAACAGATACAGAAAATCATACTTACCTGGCAGGTCGCTTCAGATGAACACAGTTGCAAGTTTTTACAACTTTTCGTACCAGCAACAATGCCTCGCGCAGTGAATAAATACCGCTTGTTCAGTATTATACCAAAGTCTTGGAAACTTGCGGGTCGGATTCCCACCTAGGATTTGTGGGTTCAATCCTTTGCTTAATAAGTCCTCCATCATTGCGCAAGCAACAATAATAACGCCACCATAAAAATGTGTGCATCGTTGCAGAGTTTGAGACAAGGTTGACAACGACGCCACAATGTGCATTAAATTTCTTTCATAGACTTTCACCGTAACATACAACTATGACCCCTTCCATTAGACCTTATAACTTATATGTTATTCACCCCTAGGTGGTCAATGACGCCACCCTACGCGCCACTTTCACCAAGAACGTGACCAACTCCATCGTGAAGTACGACCTGACCCCTTATATAAGATCTTAGAACGTAGGTTGCCAACTGCGTGCCACTTTCACGAAAAAATGCGTCTAACTTCAAAGTGAAGTACAGCCTCGATGACCTCGATCCCTTCTATTATACCATATAACTCATTTGTTCTTCACCCCTAGGTTGCCAACGACCCCACCCTGCGCGCCACCTTCGCCAAGAACGCCGCCGACTTCACAGTGCAGTACGGATTCGACGGGTTCGACCTCGACTGGGAGTACCCCGGGCAGCGCGATTCCAGCGGAGGCTCGGCCGACATCTCTGCTCACGCCCTCCTGCTGCAGGTCATGCGGGAAGAGTTCGACAAGCAGGGCCTGCTGCTCACCGCGGCTGTGGCATCCGTCAAGAGCTCGGCGGAGCTTAGTTATGATATCCCCGCTCTGGGCAAGTAAGTAGATTATTTATCTCGAAGGGTTCGACCTCGACTGGGAATACCCCGACTATCTCCGGTGAGGGCTCGGCAAACATCATGTCTACACAAGCCCTCCTGCCGTGAGCCATGCCGCACAAGACAAACGGGGCCTGCTTCTCACCGTGGCGGTGAGGTAAAATAGTTTATTAACAATTCGTTCGAGAATGAAAGATCGTATTCCTGAAAATACCATTTCACGGCAGCCCACCCTTAGGTCAGCAGCGTCATCAGCTATCGGAAAATTAAAGGAACCAAACCGCACATCTTGTACTAAGTTCGGTGATCGTACTTTCGGAGTGTCAGGACCAATCTGGCGCATGAGTTAAGAATGATCAAAGACTTGACAGAATTCATTTATAATAAACTGTATAATTTTCAGACAATCACATGCATAAAAGAAAGAAATTCACAAGCAAATTGCTTTGCTAGGCTAACCGGTAAAATTCACTAACAAAATATGTATTTTTTTTTCACGCACTGGTGCGCAAATGCGTCTAGCTACAGCTTTTCAAAAAGTTTAAAAAAAATTGGAAACTTCCCACAGTCCGCGACATTGTAAATAACTAAATGTGTAAAAAATGTACCTAAATATCTAAAATTTCGCATTTAAACCGAAGAATTTTATAAATATTATACATTCCTAAAAATGAACAAATTAAAAATATATATTTCCAGTCAATACCAACTCTTCTTTTGCTACAAATCTTCTAATAAATGTAACATCAATAGAGAAGAGGGATAAAATAGCAACTGTAAATACCGTATCTTCTCATTCAGCGACTACCAAATATGTATGTTTTTCTGTAACCGTTTGTACATAATTAGATAGGGAATAGGAAGTAATATTTGTACAGCGCCATTAAGGTAATTTTTCACAAAAGCGGCGCTATACAAATTATTATTATTATTAGTATTATCGTATTGGTATGAAACAACCATTTAAAAACGTTGCGCAATACGGAACTACAGTGAAAAATATTATGGCTTTAAAAATATATTTATTCAAAGAGATCAACAAAGCAATTATACTCTAAAATAATACTACTTTATTACTTTAATACTACATTCAATTTTTTTTTACATGAATACCGCACAAGAGTCTCAACTGCTCCCAATCGTCTGGAGCCAGTGAGACTATGGCATCCCCAATTGGGTAAAGGTGTGAGGCTGAAGGTATTGGGGAGGGGAAGGAGAAGTGGTAGAGGAAGGTGGGGAAATACCTGGCTATTCAGATCTGGTCACCAAACACGGCTAAAAGCCATTTCAAGCAACGTTTCAATTCTGAATGGTGGTCTTTCACCAGGGCAATACTGAGAGTATCTTCCACTCTGGAACGTGCGCAAATATAATATATATTATTTTAAAATTAATTCATTGTGAAACAGCGCAAATTAATTCAATAAAATTTACTTGCGCACGCCGGGATTTGAACCCGCCACCTTCGGATTCGTAGTCGAGATCCTCACCCCTCGACCATGGAGGCCGTCATTACAAAATAAATACAAAAAACAAGAAATAACAACAATCACTCATTAGGAACACTAGATCTCAGAGCCAAAAACTCATCTAACAAGGAACCACAAACACAACATTTCAACAAAATACTTCTTATTATACTATTGTGCTAAACACTATAACAAAATCCCACTCTCATTTAAAAATCTCAACAACAATAATAAATTTAAAAATCAAAAAACGCCGGATACGTTACATAGGGAGATCTGAAATAAAAAATATATAATAATAATAATTGTATGATTTGTATAGCGCCGTTTTTGTGAAAAATCACCTCAAGGGCGCTGTACAAATATTTCTTAACTAATTATGTACAAACAGATACAGAAAAACATACTTACCTGGCAGGTCGCTTCAGATGAACACAGTTTTATTAGAAAAATTTATTTAAAGAGATGATAGTTTTACATGGTTATTTGTTGCTCCTTTTCTATTGATGTTACATTTATTAAATGATTGGTGGCACAAGAGGAGTAGGTATTTATTGAATTATTGGTATTAATTTTTAGGACTGGAAAGTATTCATAAAATGAATTTTAGGACTCGAAAATATCTATAAAATTACCTTAAAAAGCGTAAGAAGCTTTTAATGAATATTAACGTTTTTTTAATTTATTTTACACTTTGGTTATTTACAGTGTTGCGGGCTGTGGACGCATTTGCGTACCGATGCGTGAAATTTTTTTTATTTTTATTTAATGACTTTGGGTAACTACTAACCGGCTAGCCGAGCTAAGCAATTTACAGGTGAATTTCTTCAATTTATGGATACGATTGTCTGAAAAGAACTATTTTAAGTTTAGTTCTGAATTCTGTTAAATCTTTGATATATTACCACCAAATACAGACTAACACCGAAACCACTCAACTGCACTCAAAACACCTCACCTTACAATATTTTTTTTAGCAATCACATCAATTTAATATAATTTAATTTAATATTTTATAAATGAAATCCTCAGCACGGGCAATCCCAGTGAGGATATCATTATTTGTTATTTTGTTATAAAAAAAATATATAATAAAACATTCTTATTATTATGACAAATTCCGATTCTGAATATATTAGTTATATTCTATATAATTATACGTAGAATATAAAAATCGTCATTTAAAAGTGAAGAAAATACCATCTTATCAGAACGCCCTGTGTCGATCATTAGAATCATTGGATCGACGTCACGCGGGGTTCGCGCGTAAAACCTTTCTGTATAAATTAATGCCGTGTGACTGTTTGATGGATGTGTGTGACGTCACGCACTTCCCCGCCACTTCCCTCGCGGTTTTCGGCCGTTTTGGTGGGTTTAAAAGAAATCAAACTTTGAGAATTAATTTAACTGTGAAAACGATCTTTATAAAAAAGGTATTTGAGTTGTTTTTTTTATTCATTTATGTTTATAAAACATAAGACATAGGGGATCTATCTCACTGGGAAATTACTGAGTCCAGACGAGAAAGTAAACATTGATGTATGTATATATATATTTGTTTTTTAAACGGACATGTTTCTTATTATAACCAGGTCTGAATAGCCAGGTATTTCTCAGCCTTTTCTTTATCCACCACACTTTCTTCGACATCACAACATTCTTCAAATCCTGGATGACATAGTCCTACTGGCTCCCGGGAGCAGTTTTACTATTTCAAAAAATGTAATGATTTTGTTTACTATATATTATGATATCGGAACGCGTTCCAATCAAATCAAACATATTTTGAACACACGTCCCGATCAGTGGCGTACTTGAAGTTATTTATAACCCCAATCAAAGTCAGTTTGCAAGCCAATTTTAGGCGCACTTAACCTGGGGCTAGTGCCAGGTATCCCCGCCCTAGTCCCAGCCCTTTCGTGAAATAAGGCTTTGACCTTTACTTCCATCGAAGTAGGTTCAATTCATTATTATGTACACTTTTGAGGATTACTTATTTTTTTAAATGAATTTAAACATTAAAAATTGTTCGAAATTATGTCAATTAGACATCTACGTAAATATAATGACATTTCAAACAAACAGTAACAATATACAATAACGTACAACATGACTCAATGTGAAACAATAACGTGTAATAACGTGTAACGTGAGACAATAAAGTGTGTATGTTGGTAATGTCATTCCATATATAAAAATATTTTGAAATCATTTGTTCCGAATACCACAAAAAAAACTCATCAGCAAATAAGAGCTTTGCCATGTATTTTGGCCGTTTCTCCGTAAGCAAATTTGGTTAGGTAAACTACGTTATTTCATTAAACTGACGTGTCAATTTTCTTTTTAACGGGAATCGATGTATGCCTTTTGTTAGGAGTATACAATGGAATCTATTTGATCGTATTGTTTCCCAGAAAACTTAGCTTTTCGCATAACGTTTTCTTTGAGGGGAAAATTAAAGAGGTTTTCAAGTTGAAAAAAGAATACACTCAGTTTTGTATGTAACATTTTCTTTAACAGATATTTTGATGGTACATGAAAGATTTTTTTTTACCATCGTAACGTAAAATTGGAATCTACTAAATTGGCATTAAATGGATTGTAAGAAAGTTTTTTGTGTGAATACCGCACACGAGTTCAAATTATTCCCAACTGTCCGGAGCCAGTGAGACTATGGCATCCCCAATTGGGGTTTGCTGTGAGGCTGAAGGGTATGGGGAGGGGTTTGGGAAGAGGAAGGTGGGGAAGTAACTCGATAATCAGATCTGGGAACTGATTCCGCTTATTTTTAAGGATAATACATTGTCCTCATCATTAGGGTTACAGATTCCAATTACATGTTAATGAAAATACATTTTTATAGGAGTTTGTTGTATAATTTTCACAGTATTGTTAAAAATTATAAGTGTACCACATATACTTAATACGTGTAATTTAACATTGCTTACTTTACACTTGTAGTTTATTATATTTTTCGGATTGTAAATAATTTTTATCTGATGTTTCGAGCTTTTAGCGTAGGAACTTTATAAACATCGCAATTTGGTTAATTCGGTTAATTTGATAGCATTATTATGAGGTAAATAACTCACCAATAATGTTTGAAGTCAATACGAACGATAATACCGAGTTTTTACTTTGTTAAAACTACGCAAATATGGATATTTTTAAAGATTGTCAATCCCTGAACGACAGCTGTCGTCCAATAGAACCGGAACCGCAGTTAAGCAAAAAGTAATTAATCCTAAGAATTAATTAATTAAAAAATAGTATATTCGCGCACGTTCCAGAGTGGAAGATACTCTCAGTATCGCCCTGGTGAAAGACCAGCATTCGGAATTGAAACGTTGCTTGAAATGGCGTTTAGCCGTGTTTGGTGACCAGATCTGAATAACCAGGTATTTCCCCATCTTCCTCTACCACTTCTCCTTCCCCTCCCCAATACATTCAGCCTCACAACATTTCCCAATTGGGGATGCCATAGTCTCACTGGCTCCAGACGGTTAGGAGCAGTTGGGACTCTTGTGCGGTATTCACATAAAAAAAGGACAATTCCTTATCCTTAAAAAACAGAATCAATCCCCTAGTCACCAAATATGATTAAAGCCATTTCAACCAACGATTCGATTCTAATGTTGGTATATTAGCACAGGGTGACCCTGAGAGCACCTACCACTCTGGAACGTGTCGCAAAAAGACTATACGTATAGATATTATTTTACATTAATTCAATGTAAAATAAATAAAGTTGTCTGTGCTATATATTGTGTTGTATTTTATTGTCGTTGGTGGCATATTAAATATTCTGAACACAAGATAAAATCATTTAACCGTATTAAACACTGTAATCACATTCTCGTTTGCTCCACCCACCAACCTTTAAAGAGAGGCTTAAGAATAAAAGCGTTAACTCTTTGGAGCACGAACTTTTTTTTCAGAACAGTTCCCAAATCTTTTGAAAATGTCAAACTTATAAAACTGTGCAGCGCAACATATGATCGCTAGTGTAAACTAATTAGTCAAGAATCCATGTTTCACAATTAGTTACTAAAATTGTTAATAGATGGTGGTTTTCATAGATTTTTTTTTTATTTGGTGATCGATTTTTGATACTACAGTGCTTCAAAGGGTTATTATGTGGCTAAGGGATGGGGAAATCTAATATTCAGCCCCCGCGCTGGCCGCTACCCTCGCCAAGGTTACATTTGAATTCTGAATGGCTCCTAACCTAACCTTACTTTCCCATTTCAAGTTCGCAGCTACCCGCGTCACTCACTGGCTTATTCCGGGTCCGAACCTCCCTCCGAGAGATATCTGACTTGGGCCAATCGAAGGGATGAAAAGTAATAGATTAGAAATGCGAGTTTCTATGTCGGTATTTGTTCCTTTAGATATATTTATGTAAGGTTGTGGTTTATCGGAAATAAATGCAAGACCCTACCAATTCTGCGGTACATTTTCATGTTTAATTTAGAACTCTTTTGTAGAGAAATATATATTTTATATCCTAAGAAGGGTGAATAATATTAATAATAAAAATATTACAAATTTATTATAGGTTTATTACATTTCAGAAATTGCCCGCAGGTACTTAATATTTGTCGGACAAAAATATTAACAAAATTTAAGGTAAGAACAAAATGAAAAATTTAAAAAAAAAGAATTAGGTAGTGCTGAAGATTGTGTCAATGGGAGAGAGATTCTTTCAAGAATCAATAGGATTTCTCTTTGGGATCTCTCCTGACTGACCCAAAATATGTCGATATCCTGTGAGATTTTGTTCGGGAGCAATAGGTGTACTCCTCCCCACCGGAGAAACCATTGGCAGATTGGTCCTACAGGCAGTGTTAGCTTCTGAAATGACAATATGTTTGGTTTCTATCGTATTTGCTATTTATCAAGTCCTTACCTTCTAAAACCAAACACAACGTTTTGAAAAATGGAACACAGTGATCTGACAGTAATTGCTTTGAGTGTTCTCTTATTCAGAGAAGAAAAACTACTTTTCGAGGAGCATGGTCTCTACGTCATTCGGTAAGTGTTTGGTTATTCTTGACCTTTTAAGCTGTCCCTTATTACAATCAACAAAAACCATCATTATTGTTGTCGTCGTTATTTACAGTCCACAACAGTTTTACATACGAAACCCCACATTTTCGTCTGGGCAATTACGCTTGTAACATTGTATAACAGGAAGGAAGATAGAATAAACTATGACGACGGTGTCTAAGATAGTCATCAAGAACATGGAAACTTATACGCTACAAAATTGCTGACGTATCTATACAGCCTCGCAGCAGTCTAAAAAAATGGGTAGCGATATACCCCTCTCTTTTGAGCTGCAGGGAGTGAAATCCGAGATACACAGAAGAAAATTAGTTGGATAAAGCCACGGATAGTGGCCGCAATCCCTCATGTAGAAATACCTCATTTCTGACTTATGCAATTCGAAGGGAGTAAAAGCGAATGATTACAAATAGGTTTTATGTGGATATAATATGTAGAAGTTAGGTACATACCAATGGCGTGCAGTGATATATGACCAAAGGTAGGGTATTTGTAAAAATATTCACAAATTTAATACATTTAATGCATTTTAATAAATTTTCAAAATTTTAAATAACCTAATACATTCTATTAAATACATGCCGAAATATCTGAAAATAAATACAGTTTATAAACGAGTGAAGGCATTTTCGAGCGATATATTTAAATTCCTAGCACGAATTTAATATTTTGTTTATTCAAAGGTATTTTTTTACAATATTCGAAAAAAATATGACCTTACTGGCGTTCCCCGTTCTAAGGTCACAATGTACGTGGTTTTGTATATCAATTATAAATTAGGTTTTTTTGTAAGCTTTTTAAGTGAATTTATATGTAAACATTACATAATTGTATAGTTAACAGATAAAGAATATAAAAAATATTACGAGAGGAAATATAGAACCTAAAAGCAAACAGTCTGCTTTTGTCATTGAAAATTTGTACATTTTATTAAGGCCCCGCATTAATCTCAGAGAATTTAGATTTAGGCAAGAGGTCTGTCTAGCATCGGCTCTGAATCCCGACTGACCGCTGTTGAAAGGCAGATATGATCATTCGAAAGATAGAAAGAGCGCGCCAATGTGAAGAGCGTTTAGAATAAATGGGCGTAAGTGACAATTCTAAAAATATTAATAAAACACCACATATTTAAGATAGATCAATAATCTCAAGACGAATGTCTTAAGTAGCATTTAAAAAAATACAGTGGTGCCTCACACAACGAACTTAATTCGTTCCAGGAGCAAGTTCGTTATGCGAAAAGTTCGTTATGTGAAACGCGTTTTCCCATAACAATACATGTTAAAAAAAATAATTCGTTCTGTAGCATAAAATATGGTAAGATGACATAAAAAAAAAGATAAATTTTTTGTTATTATTTTTATTTAGATACATCTAAAAACATAATGAAAAAAACACACATTTTTTAATTTTAAGAAATATTCGAATCTTGCACATCTTCATCCATTTTCCGCTTTTTGGCCGATGGTGCAGTGAAAAACCTGTCCAAAGTCGTTTGTTTCTCTCTTTTCTTCAACATCTGTTGTGTTTATATGTGTCTATATGTTTTTCATTAAATAGTTTTGATACTCCTTTGGCTACTTTGGCTGATTTTATTGCATCCTTGTTTGTCAAAATGGTGAAAATGGTGGTCTTGTTGAGGCCAAACTCTTTGACGAGGTCACACTGTTTTACCCCACATTCACTCCTTCTAATTATTTCCTGTTTCATTTCAAGAGAAATCACCTTCCTGCTTTTTTAGAACCCATCATATAAAAAAAATGTTGAGTTTATCTTAAAAGGACGACTGCCGTGATACGTGTGCGATTTAATTCGTAATGAAGAACGATTGCTGCGATACGTGCGTAAGTTAAGCGTACTACGCAGTGACTAACGAGTCTAACGACTGCCTGCGCGGGAGGATGCAATTAATCGGCAGTGATCGTAGAAGATCGGGCGACTTCGTTGTAATGATGAACGATTGCTGCGACACGTGCGTAAGTTAAGCGTACTGCTCAGTGACTAACGAGTGCCTGCGCGGAAGGATGCAATAAATCGGCAGTGATCGTGTGAAGTGGGCGACTTCGTTGTGTGAAGCGAAGTTCGTTGTGTGAAGCGAAGTTCGTTGTATGAATCGTGAAATGAACGAAAAGGAAGTTCGTTGTATGAATCGTGAAATGAACGAAAAGGAAGTTCGTTGTGTGCAGCGTTCGCTGTGCGAGGCGTTCGTTATGCGAGGCACCACTGTACTATGATTTTTTTCAAACCTATAACATCTTAAATAACAGAACAAAACCTTTTTTTTTTAATTCTTTACGATTTTTTTCTATCGAGGGAATTTCATATAATTACATTTTCATCCCGTTGACTGAAATTATCTTCAAAAATAAAAATATTTTTTTTAGGTACATAAAATCTCCAGTTTTTAAAGGATTTGTAATATATCCATAGAAATTCTGTTTTGCAGAGCTTTAACTGTCCGTGTAGAATTTATAAATAAATTGGTCGTGCTATTTCTTGCATGGTTACCCTTAAATGGTTCATTTTTCTTAGGGTAGGTACATCTTTTCAGCCTTTGGGAATTGCACACCAATGGTACACAGATATTCGAAGATAGATAGAAAGCTTACGTGAAACATGGCTGTTCAACATTCAAACAGAGTTTTTTTTTTTTAATACTTTAGGTACTTTCCTGAAATATGGACATATCATTTAAATTAAAATAGGTTATATTCAAACAGCTGCTTAATTGGGTTCTTTAAAAAAATAAATATATTTACATGTAATACGAAACAGATTGTTAGGATAGTTTTTTTTTTTTAATAATCCTATTTAAAAATATATTATATATTTAATAGAACTTATTAATTATAAGTGTTCATCACTTTGAATTAATTTACTTTCGCCTACTGAACATGCAAACGGAAACCCGTGCGCTCAACTGAACATGATTTTGTAAGCAGATATCGTACAACAAACCCATGTTAATTTGGCGTTCAACTGAACACGGGTTTGTAGACAGTTATCCGACAACAAACCCATGTTCATTTTGGGACGGCATATGCGTCTACTGAACACGCAAACGGAAATACGTAACCGGGTTTATTTTGAGACTCACTATTGAAGTACACTTTTTTTGAAGTTGTTGAAGTACGTTTTTTTATACAAAATTCAGTAACTTTTTTAACATTTTATATGATATTATATTGTAGAAAGTGCCAAAAAAAGTTTCTTATAATATTTTTCGGAATATTGACAAAAATGAATAACTTTATATGTTTACGAGCAAAACAGCGATTCAAAGATTTTGCAAATCCTTATGCTTCTTCTGTGGAAATATTATACCTAAAATATTACTGTTAAATATTGTAGACAATAGACTGTTATTATGTTAAACGAAATAAAAACTCTTTCGACTAGATTACTATGAACGTCAATTATTTACTTTTTAAATATGTTTTTACAGTTTGAAAAAGTTTCACACAAAAATAAAACGGGCACATAATATCAGTAAACGCGTTATATTGTGTCATGAAAAATATCTTTCACTTATTCTAAAAAGTAAATACAAACTCCAATGGTCCTCTGAATGGAAAATAGCTTCTCTAACAAAGGATCATCAGTACTCATTAATACAACCGATAATTCCTGTCAAGCCCTGATTTCATAAATACACTTGCATGCCAAAAAAATATATTTCCTCCATAACTCGAATGAGATTATTTTCTTAGTAATCTCGCCAGATTCCACATAGTCAGCTCGCCTTATTGTGATTGTGGGTCATAGGACACTCTGGACCATAATTTCTTTGAATATCCTATCGATAACCAATTTCCAAACTTTATGCATGAATTGGCAAAACTTAAAATTGAACTCCCTACCAGTATTCCCTGCCTTCTAAGTCTCAACTCCTCCCAAATTAACAATTTATTAGCAAAATATGTTTATAAAAATGGCATTAAAATTTAAGTCATTTTGGATTAAAAACGCATAAATTTACACTGTAACTTATCTGCTTCAATTTTATTTTTGCCCAAATATTACATCCCGTTTAAAAGTAACTAATTTTAAGAATAATCTGTACTATTAAAATCTAACTGATTAAACATGGCCAAGATCGCCATTAATGGGTGAAAGCCATAATATAACAAAAACTGTGAACAATTAATATTCATGAACTGTTTTTAACATCAGGTAGATAATAAAACTAGAATTAACGTTTTCACAGATATCGCTGACTGCCATGTTCAAATTCGTGATACTCGTACACGGGACTTCAAAAATTTCACAAAAAAATTGTAAATTCCAACAACGGCTTTCGGAACCCACGCAATAAAAACCTTTGAACATTGATACAAGCCATAAGTGCGGGAAACACCGATTTATTCTAATCCATAATACGGTACCCGAGGTCTGTCTACCTGAGGGTAATTTACAAACGCCCGGCTTTAAATCCCGGGAATTTCGCAGTCGCCAGAAGAAGGCAGTTACGGGGATTAACAGCGAACTAATTAAAAGCCACCGAGCCACAGTTCGTAGTTCACGAAGAAACCCGAAGAATAGTTCGGATGTGATTAAAAAGGGGGACTTTGGCCGAAGCAAAATCAGTAGTGGACAGAGACGAGTCAGTAGAGACCGTCCGGCCAGTGGTCGTAGTCGAGACTCCCGTCTCCTACAAAGCAAGCAGGCCACTTGCATCCCCAGCCTGAGACGCCGCGGAAAAACTCGGCAGGAACCGCCGAACTCCAACGCCCACCGTTCGAGTGCAGTCGAGTGCCCTTCGCCTCCTGCCTCCCAGCGCCGTGATCCCATCGAGGCACATATCCACCACCGCAGGAATCACCACCGGACAGCAGTCGAGCGCCTCTGGCATCCTGCTGATCATCCTCTTGAACCGTCTGAAACCGGTCGTCAAGTGAAAGCCGAAACGCGTGTTCGCCCAGCACCAAAACCTCCCCCTACCGGAAGTACCACCTGCTCTCTGAGGCTTCCAACACCAACATCGAGACGACTGGTAATCTCCCCACTGGACCGTGTGCAGATTACCCGTAAAAACAGTTCGTGTAATTAAGTGACACCCACAATACCTACCAGTTAAGAATGTATTTTAGATTGTGACTTAATAAAATACTTGACACTCAACGAAGTTACCTGTTTCTACTGAACCCCAATGACCCCATCATGTCAACATAATCAAAATTGTGAACATTATTTTGAGTGGAGCACGCATCTGTACAAAGTTTAATCCGCTATATTTTAATGAATGTAACTTCTAAAGTAATCCATTTCTCTTTCCCGTTTATAAAACAACCGAAAATAGATAATCTGTTTTATTTAAGCCGAATTAGAAAAGTTTTTGCCATTTTCCTATTTAATAATATAATTATGTTCATCAAATTGTTATACGATTAACAAAATTTCAAATAATTTTGCTTTGATAATTCTTCTTCTATAATTTTAATGGTGTTTTAATACGCGATCACAGATGACGCTAATATCAATATTTTAGAAAAAAAATGCTTTTAGCAGGTACCTTATGCTTTTACATACAGAAATGTATTGTTTGTTAGCGGATATACACACGGAATATGAAATGGAATAAATTTTTACTGTTCATTTTTTTTATATAAAGAAAGGCAAATATTCCCTGGTTACGAATAACCTGACAATATTTGAAAATCTCCTACTATCATCACAGTAAGCGTAAGATGCTGCTTGTGTCGTAATGGAGGACTTAGCCAGCCGAGGTATTGAACTCACGACGCCTGGATGAGACCCAAACGCAATGCCAACTCAGCCACTGACCGGTCAGCCACTCACATTTAAAGCTCAAGTCCTTGAATAAAATTATATAAATACAACGCATTATTGTAAAACTAACATTATATGTAGTATTTTAATAAGTTTCTTGTTGGAATTGAGTTTAAAACATACAATAACACCAATATTTAAGAGTATTAAGAGGAACGGCTGCGCGGCCTGTTTCATACAAAACTTAATTTTGGATTTGAGGCCAAAACACTCACTTAAACCTCACGATCTTTGTTTTCATCAAAAAGTATAATAAATATCTAGTACGGATGGGAAGTAATTTATTTATTTTTGTTTGACATTATGAAATATAGGCCATTAAAGGAATTGATTTTTCGCGATTTTAGAGGCACCCTTAACAATTATTTGGGGCTAACGGTGATTTCAAAAAAAAGTTTTACCCCATCTACTTTGAAAATATAATGAAATATAAAATAAAATTTTATAAAAAAAAATTAAAATAAGCAATATGGTGTACTTTAATTATTAAATTAAAAACGACCAATTTACGTTGGAACACAAGTTTGCCGTACATAATTTAAAATATCGACCCGTTAAAACGATTTTTTTTTTAATGTTTTGTTTTTATATTTTTGTTTGGGTAATCATATTTATATAGTAAATACGATATTTTTTTTTTGAGTAATACAATAAACCCGAAAACAATTTTCCAAATTGCCTCTAAAATTAAGAAAATTGATTTTTTTCCATGGCATATAATTCATAATTTGAAACAAAATAAATAAAATACTTCTCATCCGTACTAGTTATTTACTATACATTTAATTAAACAAATAGATCATTCAGTTTGGATGGATATTTTGGCCTCAAATCCAAAATTAAGTTATGTATGAAATAGGCAGCGCAGCCGTTCCTCTTAAATGCTAAAAGTGTTTTTTTTTATTTCAATAATATTTGAATGAATCCCATCTGTGAACGCATATTACGTTTCGTTTAACCTTAAAAGATAATGTTATCGAAATGAAAAATGTAGTGTTTCAGAATACGTGGTGTTTTTTGATTTTTATACGTAATGCGTGTAATTTTTTTTTAATGTGAATACTGCACAAGAGTCCCAATTGTTTGGAGCTAGAGGGACTATGGCATCCCCGATCGGGGTATGTTGGATGAAGGGAAGGAAATGCGGAATGTCGGGAAGTGTCTGGCTATGCAGATCTGGTCACCAAACACTGCTAATGTCGTTCCAAGCAACGTTTCAATCCCTTACTGTGATCTTTCACCAAGGCGGTACTGAAAGTATCTATCACTCTGGAAAATGCTTCAAATATACCTAATAAATATAATTTTATAAGAATTAAAGTAAAATAAAATATTTTGGTTCGTTAGACCGGTAAGTGACTGAATTGGTAGCGCGGTAGCGTGTCGGGTTCCCATCCAGGCATAGTGAGTTCAATTCCTAGGCTGGTTATTTTTAACCCGGGTCTATTTGTCTTTCTTTATTGAAAATAAAAATAAAATATAATTCATTTTTCTTTGCGCCCTCTGAGATATGAAAGACCCACCTCTCGCTCTGCTAAGGTTGGCTAATAAATGTAATACATATATTTATTAGAACTATTATCTATTGATCTAAGATAAGCCTGTATCAACACCGTAATAAACAAGGTTATCCATTATGAATTACACTTGTTTTGTACTTAGAAATAAATCCAAGTGACAATGGCCTAAATTTTCTTGTGTTTATGTTTAATCTAATGCTGGTAATCCTTTAATATGTTAATCTATTTATCTTCGTAATGTATCAATTCTGGTTCAATTCATGAATTCCATGGGGTCACTGGGAAGCCTATTCTAGTTCTTTTTAAGGAAAATTCATTATCCTTTTCGCTATTCTTAAAGACTTCTTAGTATATGTCATGTTGTTCGTGATCCGGGAATGTCTGTTTTTCTTTTTAAATTCAAAAAATAATACGGTGTGCATTTCTCGTAAGCTGTGTGTAGTTTTTCAATTTTAGATATTGATTGAACATTTGAAAATAGCGATTTTATTACCATCTTCCCCTAATTGTTGTAGTCGAACTCCTTACGAAATTCATGGAAAAAATACAATTTGGTCAGAAATTTGTGGTCATTTTTAAATTTCATTTAATGGTTCATTTTTCTTAATCCATTTATGAACCGCACGCCACTGGTATATAAGTATTTAACCCGCTTAACTAGAAAATGTCTATTCTGATAATGTTACCGATGTGTTTATAAACATAAAAAAATGTATTAATTTTTTTTGTGTTTAATTCGTAGAACTCCATTTAATTTTTTTTTAATATAACGTAAATCAAATTTAACACTGTCATTATTAAATTCTGCAATTCAATTCAGCTGTCAATAACAACTAAAAATACTTGCAGAACTTAATAATAACATTATTAAATTTGATTTACATTAAATTTAAAAAAAAATAAATAGAAAAAATATATAATAATTAAAAAATGTATTAATTGTTTTTCTGTTTAATTCGTAGAACTCCATTTAATTTTTTTTTTAATTTAATGTAAATCAAATTTAACACTCATTAAATTCTGCAATTCAATTCAGCTGTCACAGTAATAACAACTAAAAATACTTGTAGAACTTAATAATAACATTATTAAATTTGATTTACATTAAATTTAAAAAAAAATTAAAATAAAAATAAAAATAAAATAAAAATAAAAATAAAAAATAAAATAAAATAAAAAATAAAAAATAAAATAAAAATAAAATAAAAATAAAATAAAAATAAAAAATAAAATAAAAATAAAATAAAAATAAAAATAAAAATAAAAATAAAAATAAAATAAAATAAAAAATAAAAATAAAAATAAAAATAAAAATAAAAATAAAAATAAAATAAAAATAAAAAATAAAATAAAATAAAAAATAAAATAAAAAATAAATAAGTAAAATAAAATAAAAATAAAAATAAAAATAAAAATAAATAAAAAAAATAAAATAAAAATAAAAATAAAATAAAAATAAAAAATAAAATAAAAATAAAAAATAAAAATAAAATAAAAATAAAAATAAAAATAAAATAAAAAATAAAAATAAAAATAAAAATAAAAATAAAAATAAAAATAAAAATAAAAATAAAAATAAAAATAAAAATAAAAGTTAAATAATGTTTTTGTGTTTAATTCGTAGAACTCCATTTAATTTTTTTATTTATTTTATATTTATAAAATAATATTTAATTTTTTTATTTATTATTTATTATTTTATAAATAAAAAAATGTATTCATTTGACGTCAATAAGAAAAGATTAAAAGTTTTACCGGCGTCGTTTTTCGTTACTTACTTTTATTCGGGAGATTTTAGTTTTCTTTCTAAAGTTTTTCTCTCTGTTATATGTCCCTTTAAAATAGTAATCGTGTTATCCCTACAAAGTATAGAATTAATTGAGTTTTGTGAAATCCTAGTTTTGTATTTATAATATCTTATTCCATAGTGATAATCTCAGGGCCAAAGGCAAACTAGTTAAACTTTCCAAATTAGTTTCAATTCACTGGAAGTTTTTTTTTCTTGGAAGGTGGAAAGGTAAGATGTCAAATTAATACGTCAACAGAAAATAACCATAAGTCACGCCGTGCTTCATTAGCCAATGGCTTGGCAATGACTTTGATAGTCTGGTTTTACTTTTTAGATGAATATAATAGTTAATCATTGAAGAAAATAATATTAAGATAACCTAAATGAAACATGAAAACGGAAAAAAAACAACAGAAAATAAAAAGATTTCAGTCGCATCTGGGACTCGAACCCAGGACCTCTGCCTATCCGGGGAAACCACTTAACCAACCTAGCTAATGAGACCAGTTAAATTTATGTCATCTTCATCGATATCGTATTTCAAATACAAGATTTGTCAATATTATTCTCCATTTTTAAATATAATAGTCATTTCGTAATGCCTACTGCAAGTGATTGAATAAAGAGAATTATTTATTACACTCCAAAGCCTTGAAATATATAGGACTGCAAATTAGTGATGGGCGAAGCGGCTCGGTTTAATGAGCCGGACCACTAAATCAGCTCTTTGTAGTGTACCGGTTCGGTGATCCGGCTCGATTGAACGACGGTTCGCGTTCCCCGCACCATGCCCTCTCCCTCGCTCCCTTGACCCACCTAAAGACGTCCTTAAGACGCTCTTACACGATACTTTTTTCGTCTAGTTTTCATGTGGATTGTCTTTAAAGAGAGCTGATTTAGTGATCCGGCTCACTAAACCGATCCGCTTCGCCCACCACTACTGCAAATCATGTATCATACTTTCCTAAACGCCGATGACAGATTATTTACAGCCATGTACAGTACACCTAAACACTGTTTGCAATCATAGAAAAGTTTGGTAAAATTGACGTGACTTCGGGCACGCAGACACGCATTTCCTTCGTCCGAACCCATTTTTGCAGTAAACCATAATATTATGAAATTACCAATCTATTACGAAAACAACCGATTTGCTTTGAACAATACTGTAATCATCATTACAGATACCTCGACTTCATCCACGTCATGACATACGACCTCCACGGCGGCTGGGATAAAACAACCGGCCACAACGCCAACCTCCGCCAATACGAGACCGCCGTGGACGCCCCCGACTCCTTCGACGTCGCGACGGCCATCAACTACTGGCTGGACAATGGCGCACCCAAGGAGAAGCTGATCATGGGTCTGCCTCTGTACGGGAGAACCTTCAGCCTTACCAACCAGGCTGATACCTCTGTGGGAGCACCTTCTTCCGGACCCGGGATTGCCGGACAGTATTCATATGAAAACGGGATGATTGGATTGAATGAGGTAAGGAAAACTATACATTACTTACCGCTTGGCATTTCATCGTAGATATTTTTTTTATTTTGTAACTGTAAAATGTCATTACCATGGTTTTTTGACTTATTGTTTTTGGCTGTCAAAAATTCGCATTGAACTATTATCACCGATCACTATTTTTACATCTGTTATTTATTAACAATTTCAAATCATTTAAAATTATTAAAAAAATAAACAGTAGAACAAGGAAAGGATATTTCTGAGCTGTTAGTAGAATTTCAAGCAAGTATGCTAGTGTCCAACTTACAAGATATTTACAAATAAATTGTTGAAATGACTGTAATTTCATACTTATTTCAACAACATTTTTGTAGATTTATGAGGAATTTGGGATAATTATAACCATGAACATTCTAATTTGAGGTTATCCTTGACATTCGGGTTTGACAGTTTATTAATAAACAAAGAATAACGCGTAAAGGAAAATCATCGTAACAATTTTTTTAACATTTTAATTTTATTCATAATTTTGATCTGTGAATTTGAATTTGTTTTTTTTTTATGTATCTATCATGTATTACATAGTTATTTCGAGACACAAATTTCAGAAATAAGGAAAAATCGCCTATCCATGTATTAATTGTCTTCCTTGCAAACTGTTAAATAATAATATTAAAAAAGTTTTAAATTAAAATTGCCTAAGAATATGATGTAGAATCATCTCCTTTCGGAAAGCACCACTGATTTCTGAACACCTTAAGATAAGATAAGACCTACCAATACCCTCCGAGCGAACATTATTCAAAAAGGAGATATGTTAATATGGAAGAGAGGAGCGCGCTAAAATAAATGAAGCTTAGCGCGTAAACGATCGTTTAAAAAATATTACGTAAATCAATACATATTTAGAATAGAGCAATAAATAAGGCCTTGGGTCCTGGGTTTGATTCCCAGGTGCGACTGATACCTTTTTTTTATTTTCTGTGGCTTTTTCCGGTTTTGTATTTCATTTAGGATTTGTTAATATTATCTTCTTCGATGATTCAATATTACTATGAGGTTTATAAGCTACGATAAGTTATTAAAATAATTTGAATATTCTTTCTAGACTTGTAGAAAAAGTCAATAGATGTCGCATATAAATAAAAATCGGATAGGTATATCCGAGCCACTATCTAGTTAGCAATTATATTCAGGTAGAACTTTGAAATCATCATAAAGATAGCAGCCAATAATATGGAATTTTAAAATGGAGGATAATATTGACAAGTCTTGAATTTGAAGTATGATATCGATGAAGATGGCGTTAAAGTGAACTTGTCTAATTAGCTCAGTTGATAGAGCGGTTGTCCCGGTAAGAGAGATTTTCTGGGTTCGATTCCCAGTTGCAACTGATACCTTTTTATTTTTTGTTGCTTTTTTCGGTTTTGTATTCCATTTAGGATTTATTATATTTATTTAAACTAAATGTAATACTACTTTTGGACAAAGAAGTTCTGAATGTTTAACTTTAAAATTATACAACAAACTCCCACTTAGTATCAAACAAATTAATCCAATCAATAATTGCATTAAGTCCAGGAAAGCTTGGCTTAAGGAATTATAGAAGAAGAACTGACTAGTATTCTTAAAACAATGTCATGGAAGTTACTGAAAATACCCTACCAAACATTGAAGCTGAAATATAGAAATCGCTGAAACCCCCTTATTAAAAACCTAGTTCTCCTCAGCACAGGATATCCTTGTAAGGAGGAAAAAATTCTATAATATATATGTATTTTTACCTTACCTTAAAATATCAACATTATATAGAAATTAATAAAATTTAAAAAATAATACTAATACTATTATCTTCTCCAACAAAAATTACTGTAATATTATTTGCATGTTGACTATTAATTGGTATCATTACAATATTATTATCAATAAAAGTAGAAGCACTTGAGATAACTCTGTTTATCAAACATTCCGTGCCCAACGATAAGGAACTACATTGATGTCTATCTGATTATTACTATTTTGATTGATTGATCTATTCGTTGAGTCAGTGATTCAGCGGTGATTTCTTTGAAATGTCATTAACGAAGATTAATTAATTACCATTAGGCCAGACGTGCACGAGCGACTTTTGTCACGGTAATAGTTTCGTCAGTGTTTTTAAATCCAAAAGAGGTCACCCAAGTGTCACGTCGCAAAGTGCGCGCACCTCCATACTAGCGATGGGTCATTTTGTTAAGAGCGGGAGTAGCAGTATCAGCTCATTTTTTTTGTACGACTCAATTGAACGACGGCTCATTTAAGAGCCGGCACATATTAATAGCGGACTCCCAGGTCATGCGGCTCCCAGCTCCCAGCGAATAGGTGTAGGTACATAACGTCCAGATGCCGAATTGTCAGGCGTCGTTTACGTTCTGTACAGTGCCTACACACGTGTAAATGCGGCAATTATTAATCTCTGCACACGAATATGTGAAGCCTAGATAAAAAAAAGCTTTAAGATGCATCATGGCGCCAAATATTAATTGCTAGTCCCACGGTTGTGGGCATAATTTAGTATTGTAGAGATTAGACACGTATACGATGATTTTATATAAATAAATTAGAACAAATGACCTTATTTAGAAATGCGTCATCATAGAAATGCGTAAGAATATTATCGAACATCTGAGATATGTTTATCTTTTTAGATAAATAAGGTTCCAAGGCTTGTCAAAAAGGGTTACAGTTAAATTGAGCCGTGGTACGGTATACCTGGAGTCGCAGGCTCACGGCTCATCAAAATGAGTCGACACAAATGAAAGGTTCATTAATGAACGACTCATCGCTAATCCATACATTATATAATATAGATGTTTTTAATTTAATGGATCGTGTTTTATTGAGAGCGGTTTGCATTAATATCAATTAGTGTTGAAGTGCACTCACCGAAACCTAAAATATCCAATATCCGCACGATCGTAAAATGATTTTATGTTGAACAGGCTTCAAAATTTCAATACCGATATTATTAAATTTCATTTAGCATCAATCCCCATATCGTAATTATAACGACCGTGCGCCTGACTAGTGTGAAACAGACGACGTGATAGAGCGAGAAGAAAGGGCTGTAAAAGAACGTGTGAACAGTGGTCTAGTGTCTCTTTATCATCACCTGTTCAGATAATACAATTTGTTATTTACATCTTATTATTTCGGCTTTGCAACTCAATTTCTATATTTTTTTTAATTGATTTGTGACGGAACTCTGTTAGTAAACTGGGGCCTGATTCCGGTACTTTTAATGGGAAGTAATGCAAAATCATGTTGTTTCGGTTTGAGAATTTGATGGCCTAGAAATATCATAGATGATTTAATTAAATACTGCAAGTAGAACACACCTTAGTCTTTCGTTTAACTGGCCATCTTTTTGGTGTGTCTTTTTATAAGCCTGGAAAAAATAAAGTACCAAACATTAAAAAAATGTTTAAAGCTCAAACTCTCCTACTTACGAACCCCTTTTCCGATATTGTCGTATTGTTCATTGTGGTAATTTAAGTTCTTTAGAATGTGACCGTAAAACATTTTAATAATTATGTCTGAGCTTTACAGAATAGAATAAAACACGCATTTTGGTGACGATTTTTTAGCGTAAATCGAAACATGCGGCCGATGTTAAGCGGGAATCTCAACCTTGTCGCCACCTGCATAAGGAGCGCGTGATTTTATTGGAATTTTAACCGGTGGATCGACTTAAGACATTTTGCTTGACGGCGGTTCGGATTCCATGTCCATGACAATACATTTTAAAGGAGTTTATGGTTTAATTATCACAGTATTATTACAAATTATAGGTGCACCACACATACTTAGCTTAACACGTGTAATTTATTACAATTTTTAGAATTTAAAACACTTTTATCTTTTACATTTTACATTTCGGGCTTTTGGAACATACTTTACAAACATCGCAATTTCGTTAATTCTGTTCAATTAATAGGATAATCGAAAAATAACTCACTAATATTGTTTTAAGTTTTTGTTTTGTTAAATCTACGCAAATCTCGACATTTTTAAAGAATATCTTTCACTGAATGACAGCTGTCATCCGAGAGAACCAGAACCGCAGTTAAGCAAATAGTCTTTAAGCCTAAGTAAGGATAAGGACAATGTCTTATCCTTTAAAGGAACCGGAATCGGGCCCCTGAGAACCTTCCTTCCGGTGGCGTACAGGGTAACCGGATAAATCAACACACTTATGAATCGGCACACTTTTTAATAGTGATATAAAGTTATTAAAAGTACGAAAAATAAATCTCGAAACCAATCTAACCAATACCTTTTTTAAATATATTATTTTTCCAATAATAATGATTTTTTTACATTAACTCCACACATGAAGCCCTGAGGAAAGTAATTACCCTTAGAGCCTATGTCATCTTTAAGGATGTGAGGGGGTCTTTTTAAGGAGAATCCGGTTGTAGAGGTCAAAGGTTCTCCCTCAACCGGCCACTCCCGATTCGACCCGCCACGCAGTTGGTGGGCAGACACATCCGCCGCCAAGACCTGGACAAACCTCACCTCATGAACCTGCACACCCCTGCTATGTCACCAAACGTAGTGAACAACTTGGGGTGACCTGTGGTAGAGGTGTTGGTTATCCAATGAATCTTTCCCGAGACGGCGGTATCCATACCTGCCTCTCAAATTTCGAAAGTTGATGAAACAATAACACAAACATAGGAATGTGTGTGTTGGTGCATATGTATACAGTGTATGTACTTCCGACAAAGATGTCCTTGTATCACTGAGAAACAGTATTTTGTCTTGTTTATACCTACTTATTGTTATTAGCGAGACTGAATGCTGAAAATATGAGGTCCCTCAGCATATGAGTGGTAAAAGAATGTGGTTAACATGACCATCTTAGATCATACGACATACATCTTGAATACTTCAACATTAATTCACTTAAAATTAGAAGGCAAATGACTGATTTATAATATTTATACAAAATAATTTACGGTCATCTACCTACTAATTTCTATGGTTTAAGACTCCATAGCACATTCCACCTGAATACTTTCAGAATTAATATTGCCTAATTTAGTCCTCTGCCTCACATGTGTCGACTATATAATATGATAGAGTGTGCTAATGTAGAATTTTTTGTCGATAATCTGTAGTTTAAAAAAAATGTCCTGCTATTACATAAAAATATTTAATAATGATTGATCTAATTATATTATTTACCACCTGTGTCTCTATTTGTGTCTCTTGTTTCAATTGTATCATGTATCATTGAATGAGTTTTTTTAATTTTATTTTTTGTGTATCCTTTGTCTGATTAATTGTAATTTGTCTATATTAAATGAGTTTTTATGACTGGATTGTTCTCACGTAAGTGTGAACATCTTTTAAAACCCAGTATAATTAAATAAATAAAATAAAAACCGTATATGACTGTGTTAAAATGACATGTGGCAATTCAGAAAGAATGTAAGGCTGATGTACCTGAGTGTAATGAGTAATATTAAGAAAAGGATACTTGGATGGTTTAGTCATATATCTAGAGTGGATTAACGTAGAATGGAGTAAAAGGTGAATATATTAAAAGTTTTACAGTATGTTCTGTTTATTGAAAAATTAACTGGCTGGTTGGACCAGTCGTGTCTCTATTTATTGGGATAAATTGTGCAGTCTCTACATGCGCTATTCAGCAATTATTCCTATCTCTACAGGAATGCATGGGATAATAAAGAAACAAAGGAACATATTTGCAAATGGGTCATAGGACCGAAAAATAATAACTTGTGCGAGTAATTCAATATTGAAATCTATTGACACATGTAGGGTGATTTCAGTTAAACAAAGGCAAACAAAGGACCTTATCAATATGAGTCATGTAGAAATATGTGAGAGCTATAAACGTAATTTCTTAACTATTTCAAATATATGTTGGGTAATAAGTGTCCTGCTGTCCGATACACAAGCAATGCATCTGCGCAGGAGTACTATGTTTGCTAACTATCAACTCTCGCTGCGGTTCATATACCTCAAAGATCTACAAAAACAAATACAACAATAGGACTTTTAAATGAAACCAAAAAAAGGTGGGGTAAAACAATTTTAATTCCTTTAATTTTTTTTTCACTTCAGTTAAATTCTTTCATATAAGTTATCATGAAAATTACAAAAATATGGTTCATAACAAAACATCAAAAAAATTGTTGACACCTTCATTGATCGCTCTATCTAAATGCGTAAATTGTAGGAACCATCAGGGAAATCCTCTATTTTCTTAGACGATCCATAAAATAATCTAAAACAAAAACGAACAAAACATTATTCTTTCCAGAAGAGTTACAAGTTGTAAGTTTGGAACACTTCCTTCAGGGGGTATTTCACCACCTCTGAGTAATCTGCTGATTAACTACTCGATAAGTAACTTTAATTACAGGAATATGCCAGTAAAACTTGATGAGTAGCGATACTCTGTTGCGGCAAAACAGACAATATACGCTACTATAAGAATAGCGTTAAAACCCAGCAATACTCCCAGCAGAAACTGAACATTGTTTCAAAGGGGGATATGTTCATACAGAAGAGAGGGAGCACGCTAATATAAATAACGCTTACGGTATAAGCGATCATTTAAAAAATATTTATTAAAACACAACATATTTAGAATAGAGCAAAAATCTGAAGACTGCTGACTTAATGATTTATTAAAACAATTTTACAACTTTTTCCACTTTCTATTTTTTAACAAGCCCGGTTTCACCCTTTCACGACCATCTTCAGACTGTCTTACAGACATTAATAGATATAAGATATCTTTAACCATACAGTATGTAAAATCAAGGTATAGTAATACTAATTAATAAAATGTATATGAAATCATAGTTTACCACCCCTGATACCCCAAAAATTGTATATTTACCGTAGTTTAAGGAAAAATTTGACCAGTCTGAAGATTAAAAAAATGAAAACTGGAAATGTTTTTAAATTGTTTTAATAAATCATTATAATTGAATTCCACCACGAATTTTCATTATATAAAATAGTAATATGAAAAAACTACTGACTTAAGTAGCATTTAAAGAAACGTTGTAAATTTTTTTATACCTGTAACATGTGTAACAGAACCACAAGTGTATTATATTTTTCGGAGCATACTTTGCGATTTTTTCCTATCAACGGAATTCATATACCTAATTACTTTTTCAACTAGACATTTGAATAGAGATTATCTTAAAAAAAGGATATATTTTTTAAATTCATAAATACTTTAAGTTTTCAATTGAAGTTTATAACATGTACATAGAAATTCTGAATGCCGAGGCCAGTTTACTCAAAGGTGGTGAGTTCAGTATTTGCCTTTCAGTTCAGTATTCCCAGCTCATCTTGAGGCATGTGACATCATGTGATTAATTTAAGGGTATTTCACCAATTTTCATTGTGGTTACCCAACAAGGTTAGGGTATTTTACAAAGTTTCATTACGCTTACCAAACAAGGCTAGGGTATTTCACCAAGTTTCATTTTATGGTTACCCAACAAGGCTAGGGTATTTCACCCAGTTTCATTACGGTTACCCTACAAGGTTCCACAGATATACAAATGTAATGTTCGATGAGCGCCATTTGTTTTTTTTTTATAATTTGAAACATTAAGAACAATCGAAGGAAAGAAAGTATAGCAATAAGACAGTTGTAGTTTTTTACTATCGTAATTTGTTCAAAAGCTGAATAGGACCTAAAATCGGTGATTAAGAGGGACCTTTCAGATGTCAAAAAATCTTAATGGCGCTGATTGTCCATTTTTGAAGATAACGTTACATTTGAATTTCTATGGAACACCCCGACCTAGATCATTCATAGCATATTTACCATCCTTTTGATCCTATTTCCTGGGGCCTAATTCCGGTTCTTTTAAGCCTAAGGATAAGGCATTATACTTATCCTTAGGCTTAAATACGTTTTGCTTAACTGCGATTCCGATTACACGACAATGACAATACATTTATAAAGCATTCCGTTTCTCTCGGATGACAGGTGTCATTAGAATTAATTTCATTGCCCGCAACCCGGGCGTTTATTGGCATATAATTCAGCGAATGACATTCTTTAAAATTATCAATATTTCCGAAGTTTTAACAAAACAAAAACTCAACATTATCGTAAGTTTTAAAGTTTTGACTTTAAACATTATTAGTGAGTCTAATAACAGTGATGAACTCTATCTATAATAACGCTATTATATTAACTGAATTCACAAATTGCGATGTTCGTAAAGTGCCTACATAGATTTATCGAAGGAAGCAATCACTTTGTGGCTTGAAATTATAATTTAAATGAAAAAATTCCTTATTTAAAGCCACTTTATTTTATTTACACACTGTCTATCGGTTTCGGTTGAGCTCAATCGAATATGTTTACTGTCCTGAAGAAGGTTGGGCTGAACTTAAACCGGTCGACAATGTGTACATAAAATAAAGTGGTGTAAATCAAAGATTATTTGTCTTTTTAATTACCTACATAGAGTTATTAATCCTAATATGCCAAAAGCCCGAAATGTCAGATAAAAGTTAGTTAAATTCTAAAAATCATATACTCGCATAAGGTAAGTAATAATAAACTACATGTGTTAAGTATGTGTGATGCACATATAATTTTTAATAATGCTGTGATAATTAAAGAACAAACTCCTTTATAAATGTATTGTCATTGACATGTAATCGGAATCGCAGTTAAGCAAAAAGTCTTTAAGCCTAAGGATAAGACCCAGAACTAACTGGTGGCGACCCTTCCACCCGCATGAAAGGTCTGCAATTAGCATCAGTCCAATCTTTTACAATGGGAAGCTCTGTAAACAAAAAGATCACTGTTAATTTTCGTATCTCTCATCCACCTCCATTTGTAGACATTTTTCTTTAAATAAATTACTCTCTTACCAATTTTATGTGTACAGCAATAATTGTCATAAGCGCACATGTTTTGAAATCTAGCCCACTTTCCGTTAACAATTGCGCATACCCAATCGTAGTGTTTTCCACATTTTGAAGTAGGGCATTTTCGAGTTTCCCAATAATCTTGTGTGCTTAATGCCTCAGTTACTTCTTCAGTTATTTTTTCAGTTTCTGTAGTAGTTATTTTTTGAGTTGTTGTGGTTGGTAATTCCGTAGTTATTCTTTGAGTTGTTGTGGTTGGTAATTGTGTAGGTGGCATAGTTGTGGGTTTCAGAGTGGAAGTCACAATTTCTTTCCCTGTATTTGGTTGGCAGCCTTCAACCACGATGGCAGCTTGCATTATTCCTTAGACAAAATAAATGTGAAGATGATAATAGTGTACCTGCTTAATATTGCAAACTATCACTTGCGTGTTGCAAGTAAATTTTCATTTCTCCCGACCTAAGCAGACTTGAAAAATTTAGAATGGAGAGAAATGTTGTTAAAATTATAGAGATATTTTGAGTAAGACGAAGTATTAACCCTGTGCTGAAACACAATGAAAACATTGACAATTTTTTTTTAAACTTTTACTAAACTCATTCATCATTAAAGGTACACCTTTGTCGTGTATTGGATTAGCGGATTAATAGAATAACAGCATGTTCAAGAACACGCGTCGTCGAATCGATGAACGTTTGTAAAAACGTCACTCTTCAAACACCGTTTGTAAATTATTGCCTCAAAGGCGATAAACTATTTTCATCTTCAAGGAAATTTAATTTAACCTCCCTGCTCTCCAACGCACTAGATATAAGTACTGTCATACCATTTGATTAAAAATATATATATCATCGTTATATTCAAAACAAAACTTTATACGTACCAAGCAGCATTGTCGTTTCATTTAATTTATTTATTTATACTGGATGTTTACAGATGTTCACACTTACGTGAGAACAATCCAGTTATAAAAACACAATTAATATACACAAATTACAAATTATCAGACAAAGGATACACAAAACATCCATGTCTTCAGATGGCCATGACAATATTCTTTTATTTTATTACTCATTTACCTAATAAAAATTTCCAAAAGTCTAACAAAACTGAGTAGTTAATTTAATTGTAAATATATGTACTATTTTACAACATAGTTTCCTTTTTGAGTACGTCTGTCTGTCCATCCGACCATCTGTCCGTCTGTACGAATGTGAACTTTCAAAATTGAAAGAATGCGATGTCTTAAAGCTCGGAGTGGTTTCATCTATTTCATCATTGCCGCAGCGAGTGATTATCTCTTGTTGTATCCGCTAGTAGACAGTCACACTGAGCTACTGAAACTGTGAAAGTAGCAGCGAGCGAAATAAATGTCTTACGTGTCGAAAAGTACATGAAAAAAACTGTAAATATTCATTGAATAGCGACAAGTGATTTGAGATGTCAGACGAGCCGACAACTAGGTCACGTGACTGCTAAATTCTCGCGACCAGAATTGAACATGTTCTAATCGAGTCGTCGCTATGTTTAAAAGTTTCTATTGAGTTACTCGCATTGAACACCCTGTCACACAAATCGATTTCGTCGCTATTATTCAAATAGCAGTAACGAAATCACTCCATATAACCTAGTCTTTAGAAAAAGGAGGAAATTATCAAATTAAAAAAGAATTTTTTCAAAATCAGACAATTATGTAGGTACCTACTTATTTTAGCAGACAATTATTTCATTCTGTATTTGGAATATATATACTTAATATGGCTTAACGGGCCATTTTTAAATGTAGAACTATGCAAGTCAAGTTACGTCCTGTGATTTTTAAATGTGGAACTATGTAAGTCAAGTTACATCATGTACATTTTAAATGTAGAACTATGCAAGTAAAGTTGCATCCTGTGATTTTTAAATGTGGAACTATGCAAGTCAAGTTACATCATCTACATTTAAAATGTGGAACTATGCAAACATCCCATGATTTTTCACGACAATTACTAGTATTGTTACAATACACCTACAATGAACAAAAACCCAACGGGTTTTAATATTATAAATCATAAAAAATTCAAACCCCCACAGGTAAAGTCAGTTTCATAATAAATAAGACCTCTGTGATCCCTCTGTTCTATCCACAATACTATCCGAGAAAGATGAAATTCTTACCAAATGCAAGTAACAGAATATTCATTTTTCTTCTCTTACTCTGACTTGACGGCTATCACAAGAATGGAAAAATAATTTTTTTTTGTTTTGTTTTGTTGGAAAATAATTGCTTTTCAATCTCAATTAAGTTTTTTCTCATAATACTAAAAATTAACCAATAATTGCTATTAGCTGGGTGCAGTTATGCAGAAATCAGTTATCCAGCATAAATCAACTCTGAAGATAGAAAGCAAAAGAATTTTTCTAAACATTTCTGCTGAGTGGAATTCAACTGCTTTTTCAACATAGCACAAGAGTCCCAACCACCCGATGAAAGTAGTTGAGGAGTAGAGGAAGAGATGATAGGGAAGGAAATAAGAGTAAGGTAGGAAAGTACCTGGCTATTTAGATCTGGTCGCCAAAACGTGGCTAAAGTAATTTCAAGCGCTGAAACTTTTCGATTCTGAATGGTGGTCTTTCACCAGGACGATCCCGAGAGAATCTACCACTCTAGAACATGCTGCAAAAATATTATTAATTTATTTGCACACGCCGGTTTCAACCCACAACCCTTGGACCCGAAGCCATTCAAGATCTGAGAATCTAAACTGGTCAGCCTCAAAGATCCGTCAAAAAGTCCATAAGTAGTTAACGTTTTTTTTCTAATACCTACTACCTTTAGTCTCATAACTTACCCCAATTCTAGATGCCATAGTCCTGCCTGCTCCGGGTAGTTGAGACTCTTGTGCGATATCACATTAAAAAAATACACATATTTTTACACTTTTATTTATTTTGTGATAGCGCCTGGCTGCCTTTTGCAAAGTGACTAATGAGTGCACAAATCGTTTAAAAAAAATTACTTTCTTGTTTTGGGAGTGAGCAACCATATTTGTAACACACGTAAAAAAACAAATTATTTTCGCTCTTACCGGATGGAAGATACTCTCAGTATCGCCCTGGTGAAAGACCACAATTGAAAATCGAAATGTCGCTTGAAATAGCTTTAGCCATGTTTGGTGACCAGATCTGAGTAGACGGGTACTTCCCAACCTTCCTCTTTCCCAACACATCCCAATTGAGGATGCAATAGTCCTACTGGCTCTGTAGAGCGGGGAGCAGTTGGGACTCTAGCGCAGTAGTCATATTTTAAAAAATGATCAGTTAGTTGGTTGAATGGTCCAAAGCGTCTGGTTTCCACCAGAGCATTGCCGGTTTAATCATCTTTTCACAAATCTCTTAAATATTATTGCACATGCATAGTTTTCCGATGATTATGAAGGGAGCATGAGGAATTCAAATAATGTCATTTTATTTGCAACCCGGGAAAATTTGTCTTTTTTAATACAAAATATGTCACTTGGCATAAGTGTTATAAATCCGGGTATTTTAGTACAGGGATGTTATGAGTCGAATTGGGTTTTCAGGATTACTACCAAATAGGAGCTTGGCGAACTTAAAAATCTCTCGAGCCGAGATTAAAAAACAGCTGAAATACTGACCCTCAGTGAAGGTATATGACGACTAGTCAATGTATTGTGCCAATGATACCCAGGGTCCCCATCATATTTGAATATTTGTTTGTAAAAATTAAGCATTAAAAAATTACTATCAAAGTGTTAATTTTGAAAATGATTGCCTATCAAAAAAACACGTGTAGTTGGATTTAAAATGTTATTGCGCCACAAAAAATAGTTTTATGAAAGTAATTATTACTAATTGAACTATGAAAATATGTACGTTCAAAATGTTTTAGAAACTCATCCATAAATTAGTTATCTACAATAAATCTGTAAATTTAATTAACCCGCCGTCAGTCATGTTAACTTTTATAACGTGCTCTGTCATTTTATATGTTTTAGGAAGGTAGACAGTGTTCGAAATTTGTACGGTTAATAAGTAAGAAAGTAATTAGGTTTTACAAAAGTCCGGGCGTTCAAAGACCCCACGAGATTTGTTTTGACTTTTTGTGTTTAGTTTGGACACATTCCTCATGTCGGACAGGGTCATTTATGAACACGATGATAGGCGATTTTCATGGGTGATGTCCATAAGAATTCCGCGAGACTTAAGATGTACATATTCCTGTGGGAAGTGGGGAACTTCCTAATCACTATGTAATGGGGAAAACACTCATCCATTTGGAGGTCGCTGGGCTAACAGATTGACTTTATTTTAATTTTTATATGGCAATATTCAGCCCAATTCAGTCAATATTCTTTCCTTTCCAGTTACTACTACTGGATGACATGATTGATATCTTTTATTGAAATAATATTGATTTTTATAATTGAAATGGTTAAATACTTGGTTTAAAAACTCACTTAACTTTAAAATACCATAACTAATTTTAAAATACCTAAAATTGTCATTTATAGGCGACACTTTCTTGTGGCAGAAATATTTTAATCACTAAATACTTATTTTCTTTTTCAGCTTTGCGAGAAGCAGTTGACACAATCATGGCCAGAAAAATGGGACACGACAGCGCAGGTACCGTACACATCGAGCGGAAAGGACTGGATCAGCTACGACAACCACGAGTCACTCACACTGAAGGCGGAGTTCGCCATGTCCAAGGGGCTGGCCGGTGTGATGATCTGGAGCATCGAAACCGACGACTTCAAAGGCATCTGCCACTCGGAGAAGTTCGCATATCTGAGGACCATCAACAAGGCCATCGGCAGAACTGTCGAAAGTGCAACAACTGCCACTCCCGGTGTTACGACAACTACAACGACTCAAGCCCCAAACGCAGACACAACGACAACCACCACCACAACGGCTTCTCCCAACTCATCCACAACCGATAGCAACAGCATTTGCACAAAAGAAGGATACATCCGTGATCCAACCAACTGCGCAATCTTCTACCAGTGCGTTTCGATGGGTTCTTCTTGGAAAGCATACAAGTTCACTTGTGCAACCCCGCTTTTGTTCGATACCAATTTGCTTATTTGCAACTATCCCGCATCGGTTACTTGTTAAAAACCCTCTGATATTAACCTTTTGGCCACGTTAACTAGCTCAAGTCTTCCAGTACCCCCAAGTGGAGTATTGTCGGCAATCAAAGTAGCCGTATCGAGGGTTGATACGATCGCGTACCAATTCCTTGCCATATCAACTGTCGAGACGATTGCAGCCAAAAGGTTAATCAGACAATAAGAAGAAATGTTATATATTATAGAGGAAGATTGCAACAAAAAAGGTGTACCGCTGTCCAACTAATGTGTAAATTGCCAAATAACGACCTCGTAATATGTAATAAAACGTTAGTTATAGCTTTTGATAAAATAAAATTCAGTATTATTATCCTAATTATTTACATTTGATAGGCAGATAAGATCAACACACTCTAAGCTAAGTTTTAAATAATATGTTACTTTACAAGAGGCAACTTTAAGGTACTTTCCTAAAAGTATTCTCCTGTAAATTTGGATAGTAATTTACATAGAGCGAGTTGAAATTATAATTGCAAGCTTATTAAAATGATTTACATTCAGTATTATTTTATTAATTTGTATATTTGGTGCTTGCCAAATACATATGTACTTATACATAGCTTACTTATTTTCGCATTCAAATAAACTTATATAAAAAAATGTTTCTTGTTTCATTCACATGTTATTGTATAGAAACCAAATGAGCAAGAAACCATTGCAAGATTCTGAAGGTCCCAAAGAACGCAGTGGGCTGGACATGTGGAAAGAATGACAGATGACTTTTCAACGAAAATCCCAGTTGAAGTGCTTGCACAGCTGAAGGCGGTCCGTTTGATAGATTCGCCGATCTTAACAAACGGATTGCAATCTTTGGAGCACAGACGTCAGGTGGGAATATGGTATTTTAATGGAAGATGCTCTGAGGAACTAGCATCATTGATCCCTTTGGTACCGGTGCATAGTCGGGAAACACGCCAAACGCGTGCCTGACATTTGCGCACAGTCGACATTTGTCACATGAGAACGGGTTGCTTCTACGACTCGTTCCTGTGTTCAACAGCTCGGCTGTGGAATGATCTACCGGCCTCTGTGTTTTCTCCATCCTACATCATGGGTCTCTTCAAGACCCAAGTTCACTCCTTCCTATCATCTAAAAGACCCTCCTCACAGCATCCCCAAAGATGATATAGGCCTTAAGGGAAATTATTTCCTTCAGGGTCTCCTGTGTGGAGTTACCGTAAATTTTTTTTTTTTAAAAGTGACCCAGAGGCATGCCAAGGAAGAGGTGAAATAACATTGTGGACGAGGACTGGAGCAGAACGGGAAGAACTGAGGACTGGAGGTGAATGGACCGAGGCTAGTGGAAAACATTTGTGCAGGAGGCCAAATCCCACCCTGGTATGTGATGCCATTATGATAATAATAATATTAATTGGATAATTTGTATAGCGCCGTTCTTATGAAAAATCACCTCAAGGGCGCTGTACAAATCTTACTCCCTATTCTCTTTTTAATTATCTACAGATACAGAAAAACATATTCATCTGACAGGACTCTTCAGATAAACAGTTTTATTAGAAAATTTAAGCTTGGCGAATATATGATTTTTACAGTTGCTATTTTATCCTTCTTTACTGTTATATTTCATTTATTGGAAGATTAGTGGTAAAGTAGAGCTGGTATTTATTTGAAATATTTTGTATTATTATTGTTTAATTTTAAGACTGGAGAATTTAAAAAAGCTTAAGAATTCTACTTAGATACGAAATTATCAATAGGTATGTAGTTTTATTTATTTTTATTTTTAAAGAAAGACATGCATTCCCGAGTTACAAATAATCTGACAATATTTGAAAATCTTCTACTACCATCACAGTAAGCGGAAAATGTTGCTTGTGTCATGATAAAGGACTTAGTCAGCCGAGGAATTGAACTATGCCTAGGTGGGACCAAGACGCGATGCCAACTCAGCCACTGACTGGTCTGTTTATATTTTTTACACATTTAGTGCGTGAAATAATTTACATATTCTATAAATGACTTTAGGTAAGTACTGGCCGGCTAGCCTAGCTAAGCAATTGTGCATGCATTTCATCGCCATAATGATGACTTGTGTAAGATCAACGGAGGATTTTCAATAGAATTATGGATCTCTTATTGTGATTTCATCGCCATAATGATGACTTGTGTAAGATCAACGGAGGATTTTCAATAGAATTATGCATCTCTTATTGTGATTTCATCGTCATAATGATGACTTGTGTAAGATCAACGGAGGATTTTCAATAGAATTATGCATCTTCTATTGTGATTTCATCGCCATAATGATGACTTGTGTAAGATCAACGGAGGATTTTCAATAGAATTATGCATCTCTTATTGTGTTGTTAAGATAAGAAAACGATAATCCAAAAGACGATACCTGAAAAAGAAACGTATTTTTACAAAGGAGGAAGAATAATTTTTATTTTCTTCGAACATATTTGTCTTTATTGGGTTATAGCAAAGAAAAATAAACATATTTATATCAATTAATGTTTACACTTTTAAACTAAAGATAACACAGGAATTTGTTGATTGTTCCAATGATAAATTAGCCTTAGAAGAGTCTGTTTAAAGCAGTGATGCACAACCTGCGGCCCGCCAGCCCATTTTGTGCGGCCAGCAAGCCTTTTCGTGCAGTCCACTAGGCTATATAAAATATCAAAAAATTTGTGGTAAAAAATATTCAACGATTTCTGTTCTACAAAAAAAGTTTAAGTAGCAATCTGTAGTCTGTTTTCAACATTTTGAATCGGCTACTTAAAGTAACAAGCTTTTTTTAACACAATATGTAAAACATTATTCTTAAAGCGATAAAATTTTGTGGTTTGACCATCAATGTAGAAAATGTTTTTAGTGACATTTTATTGGGTTCTATGTGTGATGCATTTTAAAGGATTTCGTTTTATAAAAAACCAAAAGATTTCTTGACTAAATTTTGTTTGGAATCTAACTCTCTGAATGATAAAAACCAACACAATTGGTTTGATCTTGAAAGTAGTAAAATTTTCATATGCGTTGCTTTTTTTAGAGTTTTTCGTTATATTTTTAATGGATTTCGTTTTATAAGAGCAAGGTTCCAAATGCTATTCAGAAGAGATTTTTATATTTCTTATTTAATAGCAATCGTCCAGAGTTCCGGATTTGCTATGATCAAATATTTAACGTTTTCCGTTCTGATTTACAAAATACAAAATGTGTCGCGACAAATTTTTGTGTGTCTATTTTAAATCAGCCGGCTAAAATAACACGTTACTTAATATTTCAGAATGATAAAAACTGACAGCGTTTATTAGTTGGGCCTTGGAAAATTAAATTTTCGGTGCTTTCTTTGTGCTTTCCATGAAAAATGTATAAAAAACATAACATTTTAGTATGTTAGCGACACCACCAACTGCAAAGCTAACCATGTCAAGATGTATGTACCCTACCGCATGCGGCCCGTGAACAAATTAAAATGGATAAATTGGCCTGCGGGCTAAAAAGGTTGTGCATCACCGGTTTAAAGTAAAGTAAAATAAAGTACTGATTATGTACTATGAAAGATTTATACTGGGATTATACAATAGTACTTGTGGTTATTAATTTAATATATATTATAAACTTTGTGATTTATACAACAGAACTTTACGCTAAGCATAACTTATCGTGAAAAGAGAGTGAGTCTGTGTCAGCTGCAAGTATCAAACTCGATCCATCTGACTGCATACGACTCAAACATCCAACTGACAGGGCTATTAACTACCTCATTAAAACTGTAAAAAATCAGGATAACAGATTGTGGAACAGTGTGTGGTTGGTAAAACAGGCCCAAAAAAAAACAATAGTAATATAATATACACATTTATTTTTTTAAAGTAGTAGGTAGGTATATAGTATTAAACTGTACACCCAATAATAATTACATACATGTTTCGGCGAATGAAAAATTTATAAACTGTTCAAAAAATACTTTTGAAGCATCCAAAAATGACAAAAAATACTTTCTTTTGCATTATTTCAGCAAATATTTTCTAATGGAAAGCTAATGAAATCAAAAGAAACACAAGAGAGAAAGAATAAGTACGCTGACAGACACACCGGCTTTACCGGCCGGTTTTATTCGGGCAGTGCTAATTTGTATGGCAATGTATGTTGGATGGCGCATGTACATTTGCACCAGCACGGGACCATTCCGGCAATATGCAAACCGGAAGCATAGCCAGTGCCGGGCTGAGCTGGCGGCTGGAAGACCTGTCACTTCAATGACCTGCCAATCAACTATCACGCGCCTACAAAATGGCAATTATGTAATTTGAAAACAATTGCTAAAAAAATATTAATTCTTATTTTAGATGATAAGGTGACATTACTTATATAGATAATTTAAAAAAAATATGATGATAAATTAAAACAAAAGCATTAATATCCCATTCAAAGAAGAACCGTTAATTTTATCAATGCAGAGACAATTTAACCTGATCTCCTTTGTAGCTTAGAGTTATTTATTATTACCGAGTTACCACTCGGCAAAACCGGTGTGTTTGCCTACGTACTCAAGAATTCCAATTGTTGACAAAAAAAAGGAAAAATTCGCTCTTAAATTATAAGTTCACATTAATTCTCTAACATTTTGACACACTACTAGATTGTATTATTATTATATTATTATAAGAAAATTGGAGGGATAAAAAAATGAATTAATGTAAACGAAATGAAATTAAAATACCATGTGGCCGACCATATTAATTTAACTAAATTATTACAAGAGAAAATTGTAGAATTATCCGTTAAAAGAAATGGTTATTGATTCATTATTTTGAACACTTTAGAAACGTTTAAATATTTTGTGAAAGTAAAATCCAAAGAAAAGTAACTATTTACATAAATCTGTTTAAAGACATCTATTTTTTTATTAATATGTTATAAAAATGGACTTAATTTGTAATCAGGATATTTTGTTAAAAATCAAAAATACGGTTGTGATCATTATAGGTCGTACAATTCAAGTTGACTCAAAGAACACAAACTTAGGATTGTGTGTATTGGTGAATATGTATTGGCATCCAACAGTGATGTCCTTACAAAACAGTCTCGCTTAAACCTATATTTTGTTATTAGCGAAAAAGGGAAAACAAGTTTTTACAGTCATTTGACAAGTTTTAAAATTTCATTTTTTTGAAGTTGTAAAACAAATTCTGTATGCAAGCAATGCATCTGGATGAGTATTAAGTTTGACTCAACTCTTGTAACAATACCTATAAATTTAATGACCAGCTTCTCATTTGTTAATATATATTACTTTAAGGGGGACATTGAATTTTGAGACTGTTTTGCGATCATATAAATATTATGTATGTACTTTGTAATTATTTGTGTCACAGAAGATTTTAAAAAAGCAAAGGGGGAAACAGTATTCGATTTGTGCATTTTTTTTAATAAAAAAATTTTCAGTACAAGAACGGCCATCAGATGTGCACTTTGACAATGCCAATTTTTTTTTAAATATATATACATATTGAAAAAATAATTAAGAACAACATTCAACACTCTACCAACAATAAAAGCACAGCTCCTGAATATGAGATGTGTGACCTCAAAAATAATAATTTTAATTTCACAAGTTTAAAATTTTGAGATTCCAACACTTTTTTGCTCTACATTTGAAATCGTCAAAAGGACTCGGATCCAATGCCAATTTGTTTTTCTTCACAATAATTGTACAATAACAAATAAAACTTTAAGCCGTACGCAATAATCTAATCAAAGCCTTCCCCTATAGACACAGCCTTAAAATGGTACATATATTATATGCAATGGAAAAGCTCATCCACATACCGACATTCTTATCACATAACTTTTTTTAAAATTGGTACAATTTGCTTGTAAATTTCAGAAGTGCATATTTAGTTTTCAGTATACAATTTTAAATAATATTATTTTTCTCAGACCATTTTACAATCCAGCACCAAAAAATGTCATCAAATTCACATAAAATTTTGAAGTTATTTATTTTTTTTATCTATTTCTCATTCCCTTAGTGGCAATTGGCACCATTCATTTATTTTACGGCACCTTGAATAAAAGTTACAATTTTCTAACTACTGCTTTCTGGATAACATAATAAACATATAGTCTATCCGACAGTTATAATAATATATTTATGAAAATGATACATGAATAGAACAGCCGTCAAAAATTAAAACAAGTGATCGACAGGACAGAAATGAAAAGTTTTTTTAGCGTCACGCATTTTCAAGAAAATAACTATAAAACTTATATTTATTTTATAGAATAGAGCTTCGGCGAAAGAGCCCGATAAAAAAAAATGAATGCATGGTATTTTACTGCATGGCAGACTTGTCCTCACAACATTGGTTTTTTAACGAGGTAAAAATGTTATTAATTTTCGTAAGAGGCTTCTTTTACATATGGCATAAAAGTAGTAATATAACCTTCTGTAAATCCATAAAAAAGTTCTACTGATAATGATGCAAGGGGGTGTTATAATGTTAAAACAAAGTAAGTACATGAGAGTGGGTTGACTTTAAAATTTTTGTGATTTTTTACTTCATTTTAAAATGATTATTAGAGTGTTTTAGCAAAATTCCATATTTCCCACTTCGTTTTAAATTGGATATTAGAACATTTTTGAAAAGTTTCTTACTTCATTTTAAAATGATTATTAGAATATTTCTGAAAAATTCCATGTTTCTTACCTTGTTTTAAAATGGATATTAGAGCATTTTTGAAATATTCCATGTTTCTTACTTAGTTTTAAAATGGTTATTAGAACATTTATGAAAAATTCCATGTTTCTTACTTTGTTTTAAAATGTATATTAGAACATTTTTGAAAAATTCCACGTTTCTTACTTAGTTTTAAAATGGTTATTAGAACATTTCTGAAAAATTCCATGTTTCTTAATTTGTTTTAAAATGGATATTAGAACATTTTTGAAATATTCCATGTTTCTTACTTAGTTTTAAAATGGTTATTAGAACATTTATGAAAAATTCCATGTTTCTTATTTTGTTTTAAAATGGATATTAGAATATTTTTGAAAAATTCCATGTTACTAGTTTTATGATTATTTTCTGAATCATTAAAGCTTAGTCTTAGATATAACAGAGAAACATAGATATTGCCAAGAATTCGTAAGTAACAAAATGCAAAAAAAAATCTGAAAAATGTCGCTTACTTAGTTTTAATCTTGGACAATTGAATTAAACAACGATGACCTTAGCATTGTACAGATTTAATAACCTATTGTTCCTTTGATGGTGAAATAATATTTATTTTCTTTTATTGTGCAATTCACATTATAACAATTTTTAGTTAATCTAAAAACATGAAATTCCCCATAATAATCAATAAAATAATGATTTATCTTGGAAGAACAACTAATCTTCTCAGAACATACAGATTAAGTACACTACATATAATAATATTTGTGAATATTATGATGTAAGTCTTAAACACGGTTACATAAGTTTAATAATATTTGAGGTTAGTATATTTTATATCAGTATTCTTAGAAAACTTAAATAAGTATGAATATTATATTGTCTTATCTTAATGCCCTGTTATTTTTTGGAATGTAAGGGCTTCAATGAACATTAATAATAGTTAAAATATGAAAATACATACAATCATTTGCAAAAAAAAAAATTAAAAAGCAGGAATATTCAAATCTTGACTAGATAGGCGGAAAACAAAGAAATGTTACGTATATCAAGTTGTCGGGCCCTTCTTGCTAAAACATTGTTACATTAAAATTGAGATTTTTTAATGGTTCAACTAACCTTTTGATACAAGGAATATGTAGTCGAAACGCCACTTCAAAAAAAACTTAAATCACAAAGAATCAAGTGAAGGACCCCGTAAGCAAACAGAGGGAAATACAGAAAAGGTGATATAGTCTGACATTTATAAGTAGACAAAAATTGGGGGTGGTGCGATCGTTTAAAAGAATTTAAATGGCAACACAAAAATGGCTCATAGAAAAATTAAAATAAGTCCAAAAATGACAACGGTCCAAGTGCATATGTTTTACTTTAACCAAACGGTGTTCAGAAATTACTGGTTCTTTCCGTAAGGAGATGATTCTACGTCATATTCTTAGATAATTTATGTTTCAACTTTTTTATTTTATTTAATGCTTTGCAAGGAAGATAATTAATTACATGGAGAAGCGTTTTTTTTTTGTATTAAAATAACCATGTTCGATCAAGGTATTCTAATTTTGGGTTTAGGCGATATTTTCAAGCAGAGTCGGCATGAAACTGACATAAAACAGGGGGCAGGAACTTTTTGAAATCGTAAATTGGGGAAAATATTTATATGTCACAATGTATGGAAAAAAAATAACAGGTTTTGCAGGTTTTTGACGTAAAAAGCGTGAAATAGGAGTGACGTAAAACTGAAGTTTTACTGTATATGAAAACATTTGAATGTGAAGAACGCATTTCAAAGACAAAGTCAGTAGTTTGGTGTTGCCATAGTAATGACATTTTATAGTTACAAAACAATAAATATCTACAATTAAATGCCAAGCTATATCTCTCTAACTCTTAGCTAATGAGAGGTCCTTCAAGAGGTATCATCCTTGTTGTGGCGAAAAAATGTTAACATGTTAGCAGTACAAAATCAAACATATCCCAACATGTTGCCAAGCAACGTAACTCTATTTTAAACGGTTGAATCTTTTGACATGTGTTGTGTGATTTTTCATAATGTAGCTTGCAATGTTTTGCCAAGGGCGTATTATTAAACAAAGAAAATGTCTGATTAAATACAGTGACTTTTCTGTAAGGATAACAACTAAACAAAAATGAACTTATTTATCGTAAGACGAATCATCTTATTTAATCTCCACGGTATAGGTAGTTTGGGGTGGATGACAGCGATTGATGGGAAATGCAAAAATATATTGAGGCAAATGATAGCAACATAATACCGTTATTCAGCATGTAATACCGCGTAAGCGACATGTAACAAATTGTTCAGAAGAGAGAAAAACAACGACGCATACGCGGTGTCGTTCTAAGAAATCACATACACGGTGTTACATATTGTTAAAAACAAACATCTTAACAAAGATTCTGAATTTTTTGGATGAACACACTTGGAGGAAATGATTAAAAATCGCGAATGGCATCAAAATATCACCTTTGAAAAAATGTCGCAATTGCGGTATTGCATGCTAAACGATGACATTATCATGACTTCTTATGGCACAGAAATCAGATTATTTGTAAATATGAACACACGAAACAATACAAATGGCAGTAATTATTGCTGATAAACTGACTGAAAACATGGCCGTGGAATGTGATATTAAAATCCATCATTCTTTAACCTCATGGACAGAAACTCACTGAGGGAACTGGTAGGACTACTAATGGGACTGCCGCCTCAGGAGAGACATGCAGCTGTTGGGAGTGGAAACTTTATCAAAGGGGCCGGTTTACTGTCAAAGGAATAAGGTAAATTGGGGGATAGCGCAATGGGCCTACGGCCCGAGTGCTCACGGGAGTTATGCAAACCGTTTCCGTAACAATAATTTATTTATTTTTTAAACTTCATCCATGCAGCTGTCGCATATGTGATCCATCAGCCGCTATCCCCATACGCGGATATCGCGTATGTGATCAATGAAAATTCACCAAAATACGGTACATCGTGACAAATCATGCTGCGTCCCTTCACGTGATTGCGTTGAAATTCCAGCATTGTAAAGGATAATGGATTTTTTTTCTTTAAACTATAACAGTGAAACCCTCTTAAGAATTTCCCACTTAAGAAGTTTTCATGCTTAAGAAGTTTGGTTTTTTCAATCCCTTGAAGAGGGAATTTGAAAAAATAGCCCAATTTATCCCAATTATAAAGTTTTTTTATCCAGTCCCTTGGAAAGCCTTATAAGAAAGTTTCACTGTACATACATATTCATTTATTCGGAGATGACTCAGTAATTGGGAGGTTAAAATATTTTGATAATAAACTCCACATTCCACACAGTAAAACTCATTTGTATCATGTTACTTGAAATATAAAAGAATTGTGAGAATACAGGTGAATCGGATGCAATTTTTCCATCAAACAAACCAGCGTAGAAATGAAAATCTAAGAGATTTATAAAGATCAGACTATTTTAATAATGGAGATATTTTACCAATGTCATTTTTTCTTAAAACGTATCATTTAATGAACTTATGGAATAACAAACATTACAAAATAAACTTAACCAAATTTGAGCATTATATTTTAACACATTATAAATAAAATAAAGTTCGCAAGATGAACAGATATTGAAAGCCTTTATAAGATCTGATTACAGGTTGCGTAATGGGTTTATTCAAACACCATACATTTAGGATTGTGGGTATCGGTGCATATATATACTCTTCCAATAGTGATGTCCTTGCGAAACATCACTGAGGAAGAGCCTTTTGTCTTGCTCATGCCTACTTATTGTAATTAGCAAAAAAGAGACAACAAGCGTATACGCTGTTCGAAAATGAAAATTAGAAAAGTTTTTACAGTTATTCAAAAAGTTGTATGTTCTTATTATTATACAAAAAAAAAGAACTATTTTTCAGATTCACTGGAATTATCTTGAAACATGATGTATACAAGAATGCAGTGGCGGCTCGTGACTTTTGAGTGAGCCAGAGTGCTAAGATTAAAAAATACGTCTTTATTGATGTTGTTCTATCTGAAAATGATTTACGTATTTTTTTTTTATTTCAATTTTTTGTATGGACATTTATACGGTAGGTGGGGCAGTTCCCCACCAGACTGAAACATCTTCATACAAAAAATTGATTTTTTCAAAAAATAAATATTATTTTCGGTTTCAACAACAGCAATAACGTCGTATTTTTCAATCTTAGCACTCTAGCTCACTCAAAAGTCATGAGCCGCCACTGCAAGAATGCATCCGTGTAAGTACTGTGTTCATGTCAACTCTGGCTGCGATACGTTTAACTATAATGAAATTATGAAAATTTGTATCGCTTAAAAAAAACTATCAATTTGTGAAATCTTCAGCAATAGGTTTGTACACAAATAGGTTTCTTTTTTCAAAATTACGTATTTATTATTTTATGCAGCTAGATTATCATATACAGGGTGTCACGATCTACATGGATTCAACACAATGATAGAATCACCGCCGAGATTTATTGTAACCCTCTATTTGTTTATCTCATTGGCTCACAGCAAATTGCCACGATAGATTGCATCAGAAATGAATGTAGTTATAAAGGCCCTGGAGAATAAAATACAAGATTAAAACAAGTTTAATATTATGTAATCACTAAAGTATACATTTCGATTTGTGCAAACAAATTCGAGGTGGATATTTTTAACACAAATGCTGCTGTCTCCTGTGTTTTTGTTCATATTATCTATTTATAAAACAAAAATTAAACAACTTTTTGCAATGCGAAACAATTGTTTCCGTGTTTTACACTTTTCTGTAACGTAAACAAATTATTTATATGGTTTACAGTTCATACAAGATGAACCAGGTGTTTTCATGTTTTACCCAATTCTTGCAAGATGAATCAATTGTTTTTATGTTCTACACCTTTCTTGAAAGATGAACTAATTATTTCCATGTTTTATACAGGTCTTGGAAGATAACAAAAATATTTCCATGTTTTACACAGTTCTTGCAAGATGAACCAAATATTTTAATGTTTTACACAGTTCTTGCAAGATGTACCGATTATTTCCATATTTTACACAGTTCTTCGAAGATAATAAATTAATTTCCATGTTTTGCACAGTTCTTGCACGATGAACCAAATATTTTCAAGTTTTACAGTTCTTGCAAGTTGAACAAATTTTGTATTCAAATTTTACACAGTTATTTTAGATTAAAACAAATTGTTTCCACAGTTTTGATATATTTAGCATAAACTTTTACTATTGTAGGTACGAAATCACATAAATCTTAAATAACCTAAAAAATTATCTTTAAAAGACAACTCCCAGTCTGTGATGACCTTTTTCTTTCTTTTATCGTCAGCATACAATGAAAAGTGGCAGTCAAGATCCCTGTCCGTGAGCAGACCAAGACTGAAGTCCTTTCCATAGACACAAACCCACAGCTTCGCAAGTCAGAATATTTTTAATGTATATAAAACAAAATATACTTATATAAAATATATATACAAAATAAACAAAATATATACTTTTAATGTATATAAAAAATATCCTAACTCGCGATACTATGGGCCTGCATCCATGCAAAATTCCTCAATCTGCCAATAAACAAGGACTTTGACTTGGCCACTTTTCGTTGAATGCTGACGACATGTATTACATGTCAACAATTAAAATAGGAAACAGTGTGAATACATTTCATAAAACCACCCCTCCATGAAATTATCTCTTTTTAAATACATAATTATATTAACGTAATCTCTCCAGAGCCTTAGGTCTTATGACACAAATAGTGAAATGATTGCTAGAATTAATTATTAATTTATTTTGGATCCAATTCATATCCTGTGTCGTTCCTTTGGTGGTTTATTTGTAGTTGGGATTGTAGGGGGACTGTTTGGGGTACGCCTGAGACCCCGTGGTGGCTTCGTCGTAGGTCGGGGGGTTCTGTTGCATGGGTCCGGCTGGAAAAAATTATTAATATCTGTTATTATTATTAGAAAGGCAAATCTCCGTGTAGTCTTGGTTGCTCTGATTTTTTTGTTTATTTATATATACACGCACAGCTCAAAAGTTTTGCGAAGAATGAATACAAATTATTATTACAAGAATGTTCCAAAAATAACCGGTTCCTCAGAAAAATAATGTCGGGCAATCAATCCAATGACAGCAAAGTCACCGAGACAAAGTAACCAGGAAAAGAACATCGACCATCTCTAACCTTCTCACTGTATTCCCGCTATATAAGTCTAGGCGCCCCCGTGGCTGCTGGCTGCGTTTTATAGTCGCTCCTGATTTATCTTGGAAATATTGGGAAGTTATTAATTTTCCCGGTGTAAAAATAGCATAAAATAATCGCAATAATTTTTAGGTTACATTTATAAAAAGTACATAATTTTAGTGCTGTCGTTTCGAGCTTAAATCAAGTTTATAACAAAAACCCAAATATTTCAAATATTTTGAGTAGAAATCTGCTTCGTTCTTCCGAATTAACGCATCGGCATCGGTCACATCTGGCGGTCGGTCGTCACCACATGTACTAGTGAAGTGCCAACAGTTAATAGAAACGGCGATTTGGGCTACGGTGGTTGTAAAAAATATTGTAAACAACCGGGAAGTGGGCTGCTGGGACCCCAACAAGGACATCGCCAGCTGGGGTGAGAACGAGCCTTTACCTTCGTCATTGAGATAGTGGCCAAGTTCCTCAACAAGCACGACTTTGACCTGATCTGCCGGGTGCATCAGGTGGTAGAGGACGGGTATGAGTTCTTTGCCAAGAAGCAACTGGTACTGCGGGGAATTCGATAATGCAGGAGCAATGATGTCAGTGAACGACACGCTGAAGTGCTCCTTCCGGATCCTGAAGCCGGCTGACAAGCGCATGGCGTACGTGCAGACCAACACCAAGCGTCCCGTCACCAACAAAGACAAAGAAGATTGGAAGAAAGGATCAGTACCTCCGGCCCCGTCCTCACCCGCCGCCCAACTTCACATAACTCCTATCATTTGTATTAGCGTCTTGCAATATATCGTAAAGAATAAATACAGTTAGCTTCTTTTTTTTTTTTTTTCAATTGGACATGTATGAAAACTTAGACCAAGCCGTATTTAATTTTGATAATCTAACTGCATCTCTTTATATGGTCTATAAATAATGTGTAATGATAGTGTCCAAAAAAAATGTCATAGATTTAATATAGGAATAATGTAAGAATAGGATGTAAGATTTGTACAGCGCCCTTGAGGTGATTTTTCACAAAAACGGCGCTATAAAAATCATCCGATTATTATTATTATCTTCTTCCTGTGAAAATATAATATCAGGAGACGCTCTTTTCAGCATCAGAACATTTTTGTTTTTAAAAAAATACCTGAATGTAGCGCCAAGATAAAGATGATTGCGCATCACATGGTGCAGCTAGCAGCGAAAAGGTTAATAATAATAGGAAGTGATTGAGGGTATTACCTGAAGAGTGAGGGGGGTATCCGGGGTAAGGAGGGTAAGCAGCCGACGGATTAAAGTCTGAAATAAGTTAAAAATTAATTATTTTACATAATTTCTTCAAACGTCATTATTATTTAATTAATTAATTATTTTACAAGTCATAAAACTCGTCATACATATTGTTCCACTATATTTGTATTGACAAAACCTCTTCAAAAAAAATATTGGGCGTAACACTCTAAAGACTGTAGGTTGAACATTTAGAGCAAATATGCAAAGAAAGAAGTATCAGAAGAAAACATGAAGTAAAACTGAATGATATAAGAGGTCAGAAACACCCGGACGATCAAATGAATCAAATGCTTGAGTTGAACCACGTCAAAAGTCATTCCTACAGCATTGCCTACTTTTATCCTTTCTCCGTCAGTTCCATGCCTCACTGCCATACATCAGAGTTGGTATCGGCACTCCATTGCAGACTGCTAGCATCACTTCTTTTGACAACATTTTATTAGCGAATACCGCATTCAATCCTCCGTTAATAGAATTCCCTGCAATCACCATATTTTTATCCCTATCAGCCTATCCACTCTCATGAACAGACTTCAAAAATATATAAACTCATGCGCTTGCTCCAAGTATTCATCGTTCACGATTACATTGCACAACATTTTCATACTCTCCCTTTCAAATACCAACACTTTCAACTTACTTACATTCATCGTTAAGCCATTCTGCATGCATGTCTCGTTCATCTTATACAAGGGAGACTGTAGATTTTCCATACTGTTAGAAATCAGCACCGCAACATCAGCATACAACAGGACAAATACTTTGAGATTGTTCATTTTTGCACCCAAGCCCACACCTTTCAATTCTTGGATATAAGTACCATGTACAGGTTGAATAACCACGGTAACATATCTAACACCTTTTATGACATCAACCCACTTCGTAAAATCACCGTTCACTCTAACAAGTGCAATGCTTCTATCGGATAGAAACGCCAGTAGCGGATCTTCCATTCTGTTAAAAATAATTTTAAAAAACATAACACAAAAAGAATACCTCGTGTACCTGGAGGTGGGTATCCTGTCTGAGGGTAGGCAGAGAAGCCGATGGGTAATGCGGGCATCTGATGTCCTTGCATGGGCTGGGGCATCATAGTCTGTTGCACAGGGTAGGGAGGAGTGGGGCCGTGTGGTTGTACAGGGACTGCGCCTACAACTGGTACAGCGACAGCTAGAAAAGTAACCTCATTGTTAATACAGTTTTCATTCATCTTCTTCCCCTTGTCCTATTTTGATTGGGGACTGCTCAACCAACTAACCGGTTGTAAACTTTGGAGCATTAACGTCAGGTGGTTTTGACGGCCTCCATGGTCGAGGGGTAAGGCTCTTGACAACGAATCCGAAGGTCGCGGGTTCAAAAACCCGGCTTGCGCAAGTAAATTTTATTTAATTAATTGGAAGATACTCTCAGTATAGCCCTGGTGAAAGACCACCATTCAGAATTGAAACGTTGCTTGAAATGGCTTTTAGCCATGTTTGGTGACCAAATCTGAATAGCCAGGTATTTCCCCATTTCCCCACCTTCCTCTTCCCCCTCTCCTTCCCCTCCCCAATACCTTCAGCCTCACAAAATTCCCCAATTGGAGATGCCATAGTCTCACTGGCTCCAGAAGGTTGGAAGCAGTTGGGACTCTTGTGGGGTATTAATGTAAAAAAAAAAGGTGGAAATGCTGTGTTTGATCAACCGATATTCCAATGAAAGGTGCTACGAAGAACTAGCATCATTGATCTTATGGACACTGGTAAACAGCCGGGAGTCGCACCAAACACATGCCAAATAATCGTACACGATATAATGTGTGTGACATTATAAAATATGTCTATGAAAGGCATTGACGTATAAAACAATAGATAAGGCGTCCGTCGTTAAAGTTTGTAGGTCTTTTTAAGACTCGGATATACATTGAAAATAAGATAATTTAAGATATGAGTCATGTCATACCATCCGTTGGCAGCAAAATATTCACTAAAAAGGGGCATAAAATTATTATTAAACAACATTATATTTTTGAGGTAACATTTTCACGAGTGAAATATTTTTTATCACACATATCAGCATCCCGTGATAAAGCTGCAATAAACCATAATCCTTAGTCGCTAGATAATATCATTATTGACAAAGAGGAGAGCTAGCTTTTCAATTTATTCCTGCTTCAATACATAGTATCTTATCTGAATCGCCTACAAGTGTATCAGAGTACCTAACCGAAACACCAGGCAAACTGACTTCTTTCAATGTCAACTTTCTCAAATAAAATAATTTTGCAAACCTGCCGATTCCTTGTCTACATACATTGGCAAACAAATACCCTATATCGACATTTTTAACACAGCAAAAACAATGTAAAACACAACTAATTCATGTCACAATATTGTGTCTGCTAATTTTAGATTTTTGTTTACTGTCTAAATCGGGGGTTCCCAAACGGTCGATCACGAGAGGTTTCAAAGTGGATTGCGGTCATTATTTTGTATCTGACATTCGGTATTTTAAAAAAACCTCTAAAAATTATGAAAATAAATTTATAGAATATTGATAACAAATGTTATACATCTATTTACATCTCTGGCGAAAAAAAAGAACCAAACTTTTTTTAAACGGTGGACGGGCAAAAAATGATTCATTGCACACTTTAAAAAATTTGTTAGATATGTGAACAAGGTATTGGAGTAGCGATGGTACATGATCGTCACTATCAAACAGAACATAAAGATTTTGACAAGATGTGTACGGGAAAACTAGGTTCAAAAAAAATTTTAAGTCGTCCGATACATCTGCATTAGTATCAGTAGTAAATTATACAATAATTTATTTTACAGTTTCCGCTGTTTTACAAAATACAAAGGGTATCTTTTTTAATATGAAAATTTCAAACTTTCCTACATGTAATAATATCAGAATTATAAAAATTGAAGACATCTATTGATTTGACAATTAAACAAGAATTTTTTGTCTGTTGCACTTTATTAGCATGATTACTAATTTATTAGGTGGTAACCATTCTACAGATTACAAAAAATAGCCACCTGCAAAGTTGAGTGTGTCTAGCTGTGGTGGGTAGTCGATCGTTTGATTCCTAATACTTTGAAAGTTTATCTCCATGAGTCACCCCTGATCTAAATCATGAATGTATGAAAATTGTTGATTTTTGTTTACCATGTAAATTGTATGATGATTTTTTTTTGTTTTTACATCATCTAAATTGAACGAATTTCATTTTTATCGATTTACCGTCTAAATTGAAAACCATTGTAATGTAATTATTACATGAAAACATAACTATTTTGTATGCACCCATGTGCGTAGGACAAACACAATGATGACATACACATTGATGTGATAAACGCGGTGATGTGACAAACGTGGTGATGTAACAAACGCGGTGATGTGACAAAGGTGGTGATGTGACAAAGGTGGTGATGTGATATAATCGGTTATTATCTGAAATATCGTCGCAGGAGAGCAATACTGCTGTAACCACCACGGCCTCCTCTTTGACGGCCTCCATGATCGAGGGGTAAGACTCTCGACTACGAATCCGAAGGTCGCGGGTTCAAATTCTGGCGTGCGCAAGTAAATTTAATTTAATTAATTTGTGTTGTTTCACAATTAATTAATTTAAAAAATATATACGGTATATTTGCACACGTTCCAGAGTGGAAGATACTCTCAGTATCGCCCTGGTGAAAAACCACCATTCAGAATTGAAACATTGCTTGAAATGGCTTTTAGTCGTGTTCGGTGACCAGATCTGAATAGCCAGGTATTTCCTCACCTTCTTCCCCTTCTCCTTCCCCTCCCCACTACCATCAGCCTCACAACATTCCCCGATTGGGGATGCCATAGTCTCACTGGCTCCAGACGTTTGGAGACAGTTGGGACTCTTGTGTGGTATTCACATAAAAAAAAAACTTCCCACGAAAATATTTTGTATACACCATTCTATGGGGTTTTTTTTCTACGTCGATCTATCTAGGTATCTGGGAAAAATAAGAATAATAAAAAACACATAAATTTGTTGTAGACCACTTTTATTTAAAATACATAACCAAATTAACTTATCTTTTAGTCCCATTCTTAATATTAACTTATCTTTTAGTCTCATTCTTAATATTTTTCCAATAAACCGCTCTGTTCTTCCCAGAAATCCTACAATTACCCCTACCCATTTGCAAACCCCCCACTCCAACACCTAAAATTTATGTCTTGTCAATATTCTATATCATAAGTTAGTTATAATATTCTCCTGACGAAGGAAGGGTGCTTCCGAAACCGGTAGTGTTAATAAAATAAAAGTGGTCTACAACAAATTTATGTGTCTTTTATTGTTCTCATTTTTCCCAGATACCCAGAGCCACGAAGTTAATGCTTTTTACAAATATGAAAAATAAGAACTATACGACGATGGAAAAACTGTTCGTTTTGTCAATATTATGTTTATTAACTAAGCCTCAAAATCCTGTGTTTTTGTACATGGCCTTGGCTGTTACAGCAATATTGCTTTCCTGCGACGATATGCAGTAGTGATTTTCCATCGGCAATATTTAACAAGCCTACAGCGGAAGGCACCAATAAGGCAGCTAATAAGAACCTGAATATTGTAAAGAAGCAAAAGTAAGTCAAGACATTGTGGCTTTGTTTTTGTCTACGAGTTATGCCTATGTATGATAATCGCACAATAATTGTATAAACGTAAGTATCGTAAACTGTAATACGATTCAACTTACAAGCTTATCACATAGCCAGCAAGCCGTTAGGATAGTATTATCTTAATACTTGTGATCGTAGTTATGATATGAATCAATACATTTCAATTAACATGAATCAACTGTCAACTCTGTCAGAAACGGCTCTACACTTAAGGCCATTCACTTGCTAAACTTCCAACAAAATCACGCGCTCCTTATGCGGGTGGTGACAGGGTCGAAATTCCCACTTAACATCGACCGAAAGTTTTGATTTAAGCAAAAAAAACGTCACCAAAACGCGTGTTTTATTTTAATTTGTAAAGCTCAGGCATAAATATTAATATGTTTTACGGTCATATTCTAAAAAACTTAATTTGCGACAATGAACAATACGACAATATCGGAAAAAGGGTTCGTGAGTAGGAGATTTTGCGCTTTAAACATTTTTTTTGGGTCTGATACTTTATTTTTTTGTAGGCTTATAAAATGACACACCAAAAAATTGGACGGTATACGAAAGGCCAAAGTGTGTTCTACTTGCAGTACTTAATTAAATGATCTATGATATTTCTAAGCAATCAAATTCTCAAACTGAAAACACACGATTTTACATTACTTCCCATTGCATCATCGCCTTAAGGCATTTTTTCTGCATTTAGCAACATACCGAATTACTTTGATTATAAGACCACCACTAATCATAGAATAGAAATTATTACTTTTAAGTCATCATATTTATAGTACAGCACATAAATGAGTTCAGCCTTAAAATATCAGTTTATTTGTAATAATTACTAGAAAAGCCCTCGAGTTCCAGTGCTGTGTACTCAGTGCATAGGGTACAATTTTGTAATTTTTAAGATACCATTTAAATGAGGACATTTAAATATGTATATCTATTTAAACCACAGATAAATAAATAAATAAAATAATTATAATAATTGTGATATGTTAAGCCAAAAAGAAAAATTCTCACAATTTATTTAATAAATATTTTATTCCCTTTCTAAACCACCAAACCGAGCATCGAGGCTAACTCTTAGTACAAACCTAATAGCCTATTTAATATTTTTTTCATTAATGAGCAAAAAAGGCAGTAAAGTTATATGTACGTTTCTTAATATTTACTATATGATTATCGATTTCTATAATATATTTCACAGAAAATTTATACAAATTTATGAAAAAAAAAAAAAAACAATTCGTACAACCCGGGCCACTAGAGGCGCTAGTGTAGAATGTTGTCATCAAATGTGAGAACTGGATGTATTATATATTTTTATGGTATTTGCTTCAACTCATCAAAAAACAAAACGACAAATTTTGATGACCCCAACCGAAAAGAAGTTGGCACGGTTAAATGACAATAAACATGGCATTTCGGTTCCTTTTTCAGTCGCCTGCGAGAACAACAAATAACAGTTGCAAGTAGTCGGTTTCAGACGTTTCTGTTGGTTTACAAGAGAAATAACCTACAGCTTGACATGGCTAACTTTGTGGCAGGTGGCATCGCTAGTATAGATTTTGTGGACGCAAAAAGAATTCAAAAAATAGTTTGTTCATGCGTCAGTATTTTATAGATGCAATATGGTTAAATTGATAAGCTATCATATTGTCAACAAGTCATTGTGAAAAGTGTTATTTTACAGTACTTGTGAACACACTTCTATTAATTTAAATCAACTACATCAAGTTCATTCGAAATGACTCCCGCTTAAGACTTTTTTATTTTAACATTTAGCAACATACCGTAATGCTTGGATTTTAACCCTCCCCTTTATTTTAGAAACTAAAAATGATATTAGTGACAGTTCATTTTCAACTATTGCTTGATACTTGTTCGCATTTGTGTAGTTCATTCTATGCAGCTGTCTGGATGAACCCTCTTGGCAACGCACGCATACATACGTATTGACAAATATATATGCAAAAAATTTTTTTCTATTCAACTATATATTTATTGTAATTATTTTGCCCAACACATAATGAAATCCGAATTTAATATATTTGCAAAGTTATTAAAATAATTACAGAAAATTTCAACTCAATTAATAACACAAGTTAATGGTCAGCACTCAAAAATGGCGTAAACTTCACTTTGCAGGTAGCGACTTAAGGAATACCAAAAATGTTTTATCTGTGAATTCTATACGGGCAGTTATGAATATGTGTAAGGGTTCAAAATACAAATATCCTCAAACTGTAATCGTTAAATTCTATGAAATAAAAATCAGGGTTGGCGTAGAATTTTATTCATAAATAATTTTTCATATTCAAGTGTTTCTAAATTCCCTACAGAAATTAAAGCTGCGTTTTATACTAATAATAACTTAGGAAAACTTTTAATAAATTCTAAAGATAAAGAAAATAACTTAAGCCATTCTGGCATCTATTAACTCAAATGTAACGATTGTCCAGCCTTTTACATCGGCAAAACGGCTAGAAACATTCAAATAAGGGTGGTCGAACACTTGAGATGTCTAAACAGTGTCGGATTTTCAGAATTCACCACCCACCTTATCGATAAAAATCACTCATTTAATAAATCTTCCGGGATAGATGTATTACATAGAAATGGGATAGGTCTACGCCTTAATAATCTTGAAGCCCTTGAAACAAAAAAAGTGATTAAAAATCAATAAACCAATCTACTTAATAAACAACTAGATTTGTCTAATACCCCCATTTTTTAAATATTTCCATTACCTCCGCCCACCTTCAGCCCTCCCTCTGAAGCTCTTCCTTCCTTGCCCCCCACCTAAGTTGATGTTCTGTCTCGCTCTTGTAATTTTTCTATTAAATACCATGTATTTCTGTATTATGTTTAATATATTTTAATTCACCCCTGAGAAAGGTTCAGGTTGAATCGAAACCGGTCGGATGAAAAAATAATAAAGTGGAATTAAAACAAAGTTATTTTATTTTTTATAATTATGTATTCCCACAAAGTGTTTGCTACATGTAAAGATTTATATGAAATACTCGTGTCAAAATGTTTTAAAATAGGTGCAGTTTGAAAACCGGTGAAAGCAATTTTGAACATTTTACCTAAAATTCCAGTACATATTTCATATAGAATTTAAAAGATTACAGTTTAAGGATTATTGTCCTTCGAAACCTTATACATTTTCCTAATTACCTGTATAGAATTCACAGATAAATTATTCGTAGTATTTCTCGAGTTAGCAACTTACAAAGTGTGTATTTTTGAGCGCTGACCGTTAAGGAATTAAAAATATTAATAAATAAAGTTTAAAAACATTACTCACTAGTAGCGGTGCACAGCGCACGCCTTCTTTGTCTTAAATAACATATTATCCATATAAAAGCAAAAATAAACAAGAATGAAAGAACACTGTAAATATATTCAGGTGAACCCATTATGTTATGTTTTCAATAGCACTATCTAATTCAATGTCAATAAAAAAATTATTAATATATTTGAAGACCGATTTATTTACTTTACAAGTAAAATTATATTGTTCACTTCAATAAGAAAAAACACTTTTTCTTTAATATCTGGCATCAAATTTAGTCTATTCGGAGACAGGTGTATTTAAAGTCTGAATAAAATAGTATAACATTGACATGTCACTTCACAAGTAAAAAATTCACAGCGTCGAAAATGACTTGTGAGTCAAAAAGGTACAGTAATAGACTGAAGACTTTAAAATAAGTTTTCGGACGAGCAACAAGTGCGAAGAAAAAGGAAAACAGAAATCATTAAACTACCAAACCACAGAAATGAATGACAGATAGAATTGCAATAGAAACAGGGCTTGTTTTCTGTCAAGTTGCCAAGATAAGATACAAGACAGCAGTGGCGTGCTTTGCTCTGTGACTGAAGTTAGCATTTTATGGTAAATATTTGTTATTTTGGATCTACAAAATGTCATTACTATGGCAACACCAAGCTACTGCTTTGAAATATGTTGAAGGTATAGCTTAGCATTTCATGGTAGATATTTGTTATTTTGGAACTACAAAATGTCATTACTATGGCAACACCAAGCTACTGCTTTGAAATGTGTTGAAGGTATAGCTTAGCATTTCATGGTAGATATTTGTTATTTTGGAACTACAAAATGTCATTACTATGGCAACACCAAGCTACTGCTTTGAAAATGCAAGGTATAGCTAGCATTTCCATGGTCGATATTTGTTATTTCCGATCTACAAAAATGTCATTACTATGGCAACAACACCAAGCTACTGCTTTGAAATGTGTTTAGCTATGGCGCTTAGCATTTCATGGTAGATATTTGTTATTTTAACTACAAAATGTCATTACTATGGCAACACCAAGCTACTGCTTTGAAATGTGTTGAAGGTATAGCTTAGCATTTTATGGTCGATATTTGTTATTTTGGATCTACAAAATGTCATTACTATGGCAACACCAAGCTACTGCTTTGAAATGTGTTGAAGGTATAGCTTAGCATATTATGGTAGATATTTATTATTTTGGATCTACAAAATGTCATTACTATGGCAACACCAAGCTACTGGTTTGAAATGTGTTGAAGGTATAGCTTAGCATTTTTATGATAGATATTTGTTATTTTGGAAGTACAAAACGTCAATACTATGGCAACACCAAGCTACTGCTTTGAAATGTGTTCTTCACATTCAAATGTTTTCACATAATTCGCGTTTTAAAGAAACAAGGTAATATGCATCGTAAATAATTTATTTTTATTTTTATTAATAAAATTTTGATCTGTGAATTCGATTTTGATACATGGTTATTTTGATATGTACAATTTCAGGAATACAACTAAAATCGCCTGTCCATGTTCCTTACACAGTGTAAAGTAATAAAAAAAGGTTTAAACATAAAAATATCTTAGAATATAATGTAGAATCATCTCATTTGGACCATTGTGCTTTTTTGAAACTCTCTTTAATTTTCCTATGAGCCATCTTTGTGATCGTGCCATTTAGAACCTTTTAAACAATTGCAGCGCCCTCAATTTTTGTTTACTTTTAAATGTCAACCTGTAGGCTGCATGTAGTTTTTGACAGATTTTTCCATTCGTACTGTCACAACTTTCAAAATCTTAGATCTAAATATTTAATTTATGCATTGATATGTATGTAATTGATACCCAGGGGGAAAATTAGGCAGTAGTAGAGAATAATCAATTGACAAACGGATAGAAAAGGGAATAGTTTTATAGTATGTTTATAAATATTGATTCAAGATAATAGGTAATAATCCACCACAAAAGGCGGCACGGCGCAAACAATTTTCCATGTTATCCTTTTAACCTGGCACTAGTGATGTAAGCTAAAAAAATTGACAACCTACGAAAATGGTTAAGGGGAACGGCTGTGCGGCCTGTTTCATACAAAACTTAATTTTGGATTTGAGGCCAAAATACTCACCCAAACATAATGATCTTTTTTTTCATCAAAAAGTATAGTAAATATCTAGTACAGATTAGAGGTAACTTATTTATTTTTGTTTTAGATTATGAAATATAGGCCATTAAAGGAATTGATTTTTCATGATTTTTTAGGCACCTTTAACAATTAATTGGGGTTAATCGACACGAAAAAACGTTCTTTTTTTTAATGTTTTGTTTTTATACTTTTTATTTACGTAATCATATTTACATAGCAAATACGATAGTTATTTAAAAAAATACGATGAACCCGCAAATAATTTTCTAAGTTGCATTTAAAATTAAGATTTTTTTTTATGGTCTACTCCATAATTTAAAACAAAAATAAATAAAATACTTCGCATCCATACTAGATATTTACTAAACCTTTAATTAAAAAAAGTATATCATTTCAGTTTGAATAGGTATTTTGGCCTCAAATCCAAAATTAAGTTATGTATGAAACAGGCAGCGAAGCCGTTCCTCTTAAACCTTTAGTGAAGGGATAACATTAAGTTCCTAATTTAATAAGAAACATTATTTGTGCAAAAATTATCAGCTATGCATTCGTACTATTTCACAGCCTTTAGTGCAAGCAGTATGCGGATGCATGGCTTTGCGTTATGTATCCCGCAAAAAAACTAGATTGAGGAAGTGCATTGCCGTAAGGCAGGTCCCAATTATAAAGTATACATTTTTCAATTATAAACATTGTATTAATGTAGAATGATTTTGACATAGCAAAAATATTAACAACTCATGTAAAAAATACATTTTAATCAGAAATTTGTCGCAATTTTTGTAATTATTTTTTTACTATTTATGCTTCATTTTTCTTAGGGTGGGCGACACAGCTTTTCAGTCTTTATGGACTGCCCACCACTGCAAGATAGTAACAGATAGTGATGGGAATAATCGAGATAACCAATTCGAAATAACGATTGATTATGATAAAAAACCGATTCAAATAAAAGCAAATATACATACATAATGTACTGTATAAAAAAATAACTAGCTGTCGGAAATAACAATTAAATGCCATCAAACTCCAATGCTACTGACGAAAATTTGCCTCAACCGTTGGATATAATTTATTGATTATTAATAAGGAACTCTAGTGAAAAATATAATGACTTTAAATATACATATTCATATAGATCAGCAAACGCTGATTCTGTATATATAACTATCTATATATATATATATATAGAATTTATAAATAGTTATCTGAGAGTGAATAAAAAATCAGCTCATCAAAACACCTTGTAATGTTGGTACCATTGCATTTGGAAAATTTGACGTCACGTGAGCAGTCTGTTGTTTTATATTTTAAATAAATGTTTTTTTTATTTTTAGTAAAATTTTAACTTAATTTGAGCGACTTTAAGCTCTATAATTGTTAATAATTAAAGAAGATAATATTAACACATCCCAAATAAAACACGAATCCGAAAAAACAACAGAAAACTTTTTATTTTCTGTTGTTTTTTCGGATTCGTGTTTCATTTGGGATGTGTTAATATTATCTTCTTCAATGATTAAATATTACAATGAGGTTTACAAACTTCAATAAGTTATACAAAATAATTGAATATTTCTTTCCAGACTTGTAAAATAAGTCAATAGATGTCTCATATGGTGTAGATGGTGTAAATTGAACTGGTCTCATTAGCTATGTTGGTTAAGCGGTTACCCCGGATGGGTAGAGGTCCTGGGTTCGAGTCCCAGATGCGACTGAAATCTTTTTATTTTCTGTTGTTTTTTCGGTTTCGTGGTTCATTTGGGATGTGTTAATATTATCTTCTTCAATGGTTAAATATTACAATGAGGTTTACAAACTTCAATAAGTTATAAAAAATTGAATATCTATTATTGTTGTTCAATATAAACAACTATTATTCAAGAAAGAAATTAGAGTATTCATTATCAAACCAAATATCAATACGGATATTTTGACAATGTTAATGGTCAATACTATTATTAGTTTCTAAAAAGGTACATAATTTTATTACTTATGTTTAGTTATGGTTTACCATGAATAGAATATACAATTATGTACGCTAAAGCTCTTCCTTGTTTTGACATTTGACATTCTAACCTCAAAACTGATCAAAACCGACCAGCCATAGATTTGGAGCGTTTTGGCGGCCTTTGAAAAATTGAAAGTTTGAACATTATTTTAACCATGAAAACCAACTTTAGAAAAATAAAAAATCTAAATTTACAGGTATTTAAGTTTGAACGTCATTATTGATAAAAATAAATAAATAACTGGAGTTCCATATTATTAATTGTTTTTTAGTTTAATTCATAAAACTTCATTTAATTTTTTTTTAAATTTTATGTAAATAAAATTAAATAATGCTATTATTGAGTTCTGCAACTATTTTAGATTTTTATTATTGTGACAGGTGTTTAAGCATTCAAAGCCATTTTCAAACTGCGGTTAGGCCACATAGAGACGACTAATAATATGATTCTGTTTACCCCAATCAATTTCAATTTTTATGGCGCCTAAAATAATTTATTTTTACAGGTGATTCAGATTTACTGAGAAAATAATTGTGATAATAGATTCCCTATTCCGTGAGGTACTTACAGTTGAAATCTATTTTTCCCACATTAAATGGCAATGTTGGTCTTAATTGTTTTATAATGACGAAAAAATAACTAGCTGAAGTACACGGAGTTGCCCCTACCCCTGCCCCTACCCAATAAAAAATGTATACATTAACATGAATATTAGTTTTAGATATGGACTTTTGTTTTGAAAACGATCGTCACTTATGGAATTTTTGAACACAATACGTCAAATCTCTCACGACAAAATGGCAGATAGACAATTTTGCAGTCACAAATGAGAAGCGGTGAGATAGATAATTTAGTATTTGAATTTATTTTTTAAAAAGCAGGAGGTTGAAATCAATTGAAACCGGTCGACAATGTATAAATATAATAAAGTATACTAAAACAAAGAATTTTTCCATTAAGTATTATGTCAAGCCACAAAAGTGATTGCTTTCTTCTATAATTATGAATATTTTATTTTGAACTTGAAAAGTTGTCCAAAGAAGCGAAGCTAGCAGTCCACAATGGAGTGCTGATACCAACCCTGATGTATGGCAGTGAGGCATGGAACTGGCAGAGGAAGGATGAAAGTAGACTGAATGCTGTAGAAATGAGATCTCTAAGACGAATGTGTGGTAAAACCATGTATGATCGAGTGAAAAATGTTGAGATTCGTAAAGAATGCAAGGCTGATGTAAGCGTAGTGAGCAAGAATAAGAAAGGAACGCTTAGGTGGTTTGGGCATGCAGAGCGAATGAACGAAGAGGAGAGTGTAAGGAGAATATATATGACACGAATGTGAATGGAAGAAGAAGCCGATGAAGTCCGTAGAAGACATGCCACGATCAAGTGAATCAAACACTTGAGTCGGGTCATGTCAGAAGTCGGAATAACAGAAGAGAGTATGAGACGCTGTATGAAAGTGAATGAAGCAAGAAGTGTATGCCAAGATCGAATTGTTTGGCAGTCCGTCCTCTCTGCCTACACCTACGGAGAAACGGTGTGATGGTTAGTTAGTTAGTTAGTTATTTTGAACTTGGGTCGTAGAACAAAACAAAAGAGAATCGGGGACAATATTCGAACTCGTAGCACTGAACTCCAAATTTGAATGTTTTGCAACTGAATTCGAACGGTGTTCCATTTTTGTCCTGAGTACGTTTCAACGCTTTTTTTTAACACAATTTTTATATTTTGCAGCATCCGGTGTGACCTCGGAGATCAAGTTGAAGTATGCCACATTGTTAATGTTAATTATATTAACATTGTACTGTCTTTAATTCGACCCCGTATCCCATTCCGGCGCTGAAATAAGGCTAATAATTAAACAAACAAACAAACAAACAAACAAACAAACATACATACATACTCGAAATGTATATATTAGATAGCTGTTGTAACCGACATACCAACAGCTGGAACTCTCAAAAGCAGTGATTCCAGAATATTATTAAAATCATTATTTATTATTTTTAACGGTTATATTTAACTGTTGACAATCACCAACGATAGCTACGTTGGCAATTTGAGAAAGGCATTGCTATCCAATATTTTTATATGAATTTTGTATAACAATCTCTTCATAAAGAAACTAACTATACGTATATAAATAATAATAAAAAATTATACAAGTCTTCCTTATATTCTAATCTTTCTTGAACAGGGCTATTTTAACAAGAGGAAAGTATATTTAACCCGTAAGAACAGGAAATAAATCATTACAATTATATCACCGCCTATGCGGAAATTGTTTTTTATGATTTGGGCAAAGTGAAAACAAAAATAATTTAGTCAAAAACGCACCTTGTTTAATTAAACGTAAAATATTACACTAATAAACCAATACAGATTTTGTCTTCAGTTGATTGAGTCGTATTAAAAGGTACGCTTTCATTTCAGATAATACTTTTATAGCTGAGGTGTGGTAAGTACTAACTACTATGTAAAAAATTTATTGAAATATACACAGTATTAATACTTTTATAGCTGAGGTGTGGTAAGTACTAACTACTATGTAAAATTTTTATTGAAATATACACAGTAATTTCAAAGATATAGGTGATGGATTTTAAAAAAAAGCATTTTTTTCAAACGGGATCCTTGTTTTCGCTTGCTATACGTTTCCATCAGCTCGAAAAATGCCCGCATAGGATGTGATATGTTGATGGAGAAATAACAGTTTATTGATGCGAATTAAACAAACTTGTCTAATCAGTGGCTGAGTTGATACCGCATCTGGGTCTCACCCAGGCGTCATGAGTCCAATTCTTTAGCTAGCTACATCACGACACAAGCAACATCTTTCGCTTACTGTGACGGTAGTAGGAGATTTTCAAAGATTATTCGTAACCCGGGAATGTTTGTCATTCTTTTTTTTTAAATTTCAAAATGCAATAAAATATCATCCACATGCAACAAAAATAAAACTTCCTTTAAATATACCATGATGCTTGTATCAATGAAGTAAAATTTATCAGAGACCTTGGAAAAGTTAAACTAAACTTTATCAAACATACTAATGAAGTAAAAATATGTAAATAGAAATAAGCAATATGTAAATTAAAATGTAAAAATATTTAAGTCCATATTAGACCACATGAAGTGGAATTATTTCAAGTTTAATAAATAAAAAAAATCAACAAAGTAATCAAAAAGCAAAAAAAAAATTGATGAGATTCATAATTCGTGCATCAAAATCTTTCCATAAAATAAAGTTTCTATCAAATCATATTGTTTAAAATTCCGAATAATGGCCTGGACTCACATGAACTCACCAATTTTATAAAATTCCACATACCATCAAGACCAAACTGACTTTTTTTCATTTGCCCGCATGCAGAACAAACCTTAGAAAAAATTCCACAATTCCCTGTACATTGTGCACAGTATAATATGCAATTCAATAATATCGACATCCTTTAGGGGAACGGCTGCGCGGTCTGTTTCATAAAAAACTTAATTTTGGATTTGAGTCCAAAATACCCACACAAACTGAATGATTTTTTTTTAAATTGAAGGTATAGTAAATATCTAGTACGGATTAGAAGTATTTTATTTTTTTATGTGTTAAATTATGAAATATATATCCCGTGCTAGATATTTGATATATCTTTTGATTAAAAAAAATCATTTGGTTTGGATGAGAATTTCGGCCTCAAATCCTAAATTTAGTTTTGTATGAAACATACCGCGCAGACGTTCCCCTTAACAAAAACCTTCAAAAATATCGAACCCGAAGTAATGCATACACTCACAAATTAATGCAAAAGTATTGTAGTATATATACATTGAGAGCATCTCCTAACCCCATCCTATCTTTCCCTTCCTACTCCTCTTCCTTAGTTTAATGTAAAATAAAACTCCTGTCTCTAACCAACTATATCATAAGAAACTTTGTTGGCTTAAGCTTGTTTTTCCACCTATGTATAAATTTATTGTGTTCAAAAAACCTGTTTGTCTCTTAAAAATAAATAAAATAAAAATTACTCACTGTTCAATTGTGAACGCCATTGTTTCAAAAAACAAATTAACAAACAAACAGCAACAAAAATCATAAAAAGAATGGCATATACGAAAAGAACTAGAGGAAAGGCCATTCTGCTATCCCAGTCAAATTAACTGTTCAATATATTCGTAAACTGATTATAAAATGAAAAAATAACATTACATCTTAACTCGTAAATCTGTTCACTTCAAAAGGAAAAAAAGTAGGTATATATTCTCGAGGACTGCCTCACCTTTAGGAAATTTAATAAATCCGAACTTAATTTTAAAAAATAACCTAAAAACCATAGGTACAAAAACTTAAAAATTTACCAAGCTTTAAATTTGTCAAAATACAAAATTTTCTTCTCTGGTGACTCGAATAGTTATTATTCATTGTAATAAAAGTGATCTGAAATCTGTGCGTATTAAGAATGAGACAGTCCTCTGGATAGTTACCTAATCAAAAAAATTATTTAATATTCGGGTATCCATCGATTGTTATTATTAAATTATTCGGAAAAAAATCGAAAGAAAACCTGTTATTGTCAACTTCACTTCACAATTAACTTATAATATTGTGATTCTGTGCGTACAAAACGACCCGCGTACCGAAATAGACTATAGTATGGGTATCGAAATAACATAACATTAAAAGGTGGCACAAGGTAAACAAATTTTCGGACGAGCAACAAGCGGCCAGTTGGAAAACAAAGTTTTTAAATGTACCGATTCCATAGAAACGAATGACAGGTGACAGATAGTATGGTAGTAGAATAAACCAGAAATGGCGCTCATTTTCACTAGAGGCGCCAACATAAGAAACGAAAATGTTACAACATTCAGGTTCTCCGATAGTGATGGCCGTAATCGAGATATTCATTAAAAACGTTCAATTATTTATCAAAAAGAATAATATTTCTTTTGTCAGATCTATTAAAAATTAATCAAGAATAGGTAAACGAAATAAATGCGTTTTTATTTTTTTATATGAATACCGCACGAGAGTCCCAACTGCTCCCAACCGTCTGGAGCCAGTGAGACTATGGAATCCCAAATTAAGGAATGTTGTGAGGCTGAAGGTATTGGGGAGGGGAAGGATAAGGGGTAGAGGAAGGTGGGGAAATACCTGGCTATTCAGATCTGGTCACCAAACATGGCTAGAAGCCATTTCAAGCAACGTTTCAATTCTGAATGGTGATCTTTCACCAGGGCGATACTGAGAGTATCTTCCACTCTGGAACGTGCGCAAATATACTATATATTATTTTTAAATGAATTAATTGTGAAAGAAAACAAATTAATTCAATAAAATTTACTTGCGCACGACGGGATTTGAACCCGCAACCTTTGGATTCGTAGTCGAGAGCCTTACCCCTCGACCATGGAGGCTGTCAAAATTAAATTTAATGCTCAATTATCATATCTAATAACATTCAATTAATTAGACAACGACACAGAAAATAAAGATTTGAAGTGCCGCTGGGGTTGGAACCCGAGATATTGGTAGAAAAAATAAAATAATTCAATTTAGGAACTTATTAAAATCATGATAAAAAAATAACACAGCGGGGGTAAAATAAAAGGAAGGGGGGGAGGTATCCCCCTCTATAGAACTTTGTTTTCAAGATCATTGACCAATTTGGTACACGACAACACTGAGGCTGTTTTCCCCATCTCTATATGCTATCTTCGTACGCTCCAAAGCCTCGTGGAAATGTTCAAAAACAAAAACTGATAAAATTACGCACATCACTAGGCTCGGAAGCAGGAATCAAAAGAAGTTTAGTTTTTTATCTATGACAAAAATAACAAAAAATGTTTGGGCTCTAAAAACGAAGAAGTTTTTACGGCAACATCGTGGAGTCAATAGTAATAATATTATAAAGTAGATATGTTTTATCAAATATTAAAAAAATATATTATTTCTACCTTCGTAAATGCTTGGGAATTGTGTTGGTATTTATAATTTATGACAGTTTTTTTGGTGAATTCTGACATTTTAAAGAGAAGGGTCACCCCTCCAGTTATTTTCATGAAAAAAATTGATATAACAAAACATATTCATCTTAAAAATTTTACGAAACACATTTCCGTTTTAAAAAAAGTTAAAATTTGCAAATTTCACATTTACTCCACACAGGTGGGCCCCGAGGGAAATAATTTCCCTCGAGACCTATGTCATCTTTGGAGATGCTGTGTTGAGGGTCTTTTAGAGGATAGGAAGGAGTGAACCTGAGTCTTGAAGAGACGCATGTTGTAGGAGGGAGGAAACCCAGAGGCCGGCAAATTATTCGATAGCCGGGCTGTTGAACATAATAATGAATCGTAGAAGCGAACCCTTCTCATGTGATGTTCATTTTTGCCTAAATTTCACAAAATAAAATAAAACATTCATTTTGGCTTTTTTTTGCACAGATCAAGAGAGGCGTAAAGAGTGCATGGTTTTGTTCAAATTTGATGAATTGGATCCTCTTAATTATTATTTATGGTCACAAATAATTTCGTATGCCCCTTTGACTGCTGAAAAAACATTTGATGGTTGAGATCTGCCTCGAACACTAGGCGCGCGGTGCGTGGACAGGGCTATATAATTTTTCCTAAGCACGCATTTTATATCCGCATTTGGCTCTCAATTTTCAGTTTATCAGAACGCTTCTCGACTGTGCACCGATACTGAAGGGATCAATGACGCTAGTTCCTCAGAGCATCTTCCATTAAAATACTGGTAAAAAAAAGACAGCATTCCCACCTGACGTCTGTGATCCAAAGATTGCAATCCGCTTATTAAGATAGGCGAATCTATCAAACGGACCGCCCGTTTCTGCAGTCAGGGTTTTTTTTAAAGATATTTTGGGACTCCCGACCAGAGGTGGCTTCCAAATTCTACAGTGGTGCGCACTAGCGGTTTGTGCAGTGTCGGCAGTTGTGCACTATTAAAATATCTGAGGGCCCTGTACAGTACGCCCAGCTTTTGAGAGGGTGACTTTACTCTGGCTTCGATGGAGCCCCCATACCTGAGCTGGTCACTTAGGGTTACACCAAGCATATCAATGGAAGGCTTGTTGGGAAGATTGCTCCCATGAAAGGAGACTAGATTGAATAGATAGAAACCCAATAAAGAACAGAAATAAAAACCAATAAAATCAGAATTTAGAGATTGATTGCAAGAGAAAAATAAAGTCGTATGAATTAAGCAGGAACCTTGAAGGCGCTATAAAAAAATATTAATTTTCTATTAAGTGCCACTGATAACTCCATTGAAACATTTCTTTCTCATAAACGACGCATACAGCGAAAAGAGGGGGAGTTACAACGGAACTCTCAGCGGCAGGACCAAAGTGCGCAACGCAAAATCAATATGGAAGATGAACATTCTGTTTAACCCCCTACCCTTTTGCGCAAATATACAATACATATATTTTAAAAATACATAAAATATAAAGTGTAATTTTCAAAAAATTACTCACCGGGATGCTGCGAATACAAGCGATCAACCCCTTTATCAACAACACAGTGACCAGAACGACGAGTAAGTTCTCAAGAAGCACTTTCATGGAGTCGTAATTCAGAGAAATATAATTTATTAAATCGGGTTCGATATTTTCGGCCAAAACGTAATCTTCTTCAGTATTGTCTTCGTCGGTTTTATCCTCAACCAAAGCTGGGTCCACAATATCGTCGACGGACATTGTACGAGATTATTACGTATCTGATTGACAAATCTGCAGGGATCTTTGATTGAATGTGCAATAATATTGCACTGATATTCGCAAAACAAGTGCCAGTGCGCAACTGGTAAAGGGAAGGGGTAGATCAATAAGCCATAGACAATAATGGGGTGAAATTCAAAGACAACATAGATACAGTGAAACGATTTGTCCACGGATGCACTTTTTGATAATGATAACAGTTTATATAGCGCAGTTTTGTGATAGTTCACCTCACGTGCGATTTACACTAAGTAGCCCATAGAATAAGGAATGCACACTAGAAGTACCTTTCACGTAGATTAAAATGGAAGCCCGCGTGCCTTTGACTAAGTACCTTTTGGTTCTAGCCCCGATGGTAAAAGAAAATACAGCGCTCTATCTCTTTTACACTTCCAGAATTGTATGTATCCATTTCATTTGATCGAAATGAAATGATGGTGAAATAATTTAGGTAAATAATTTTGGAACTCAGTTGAAAAACTTGTAATTTAAAAAAATATATAAAAATACTTTCAGATTCATAAAAATGAATAAAAAATATTTGCATATGCGGAAATAAAAGAATAGGTTATAGATTCTTAGTTTGGTTTTTTAAGAGAGAAACAACCCCTGTTTAAATATCCATTTTATGCAGTTGTCACTTTCGACAAATGTCATTTCATACTAACATTAAAAATGGCGTCAATTCTTCTTCAATATTTGCGCGTTTTTATATAAAGAATGTGAAAAATGAAGTGCATTATTTTGTATTTCCGCATATGCAAATATTTTTCATTTATTTTTATGAATGTAAAGGTTTTTCTTTAAAAAAAAATGTGTTTCTGGTCCCAAATGAAAATATTTACCTTAATTTTTTGTATTAGAAAATTAAGGTCCGAATGGACAGACTTTTGGATCAAGAAACGCCAAGATGGCGTTTCTTGCGTTTTTCTTTATTCTATGAAGTAGCCTAACCTAATAGTTAAGTATAAACTAAATAACCTTTTCAACATTTCGAAAAGTTTTGATTCTAAAAACAAATAACTATTATTAAATATTCGTAAAAAGCATTTTATTTTTTGGCTTGCCATAATTATACTGCATACCAGCTCTAGAAATTATAAAATCCCTAAATATTAGTACATTGAATAACCAAGTGAATTTATCGTTTAGTCCTCTTTTAGATATTTTTTCAATGGATCGCTTTGTCCCTCCAGAAAACCCCCTAATTACGCCTTCCCCTTTGGTCGGCTCCCACTCCAACGCCTAAACATTCATGTATGCCTGTCATTATTTTGATTCGTAGTTTAATTATAATACATTCCTGACGAAGGAGGGGTACTTTCGAAACCGATCGAGATTATTATATTAAATCGAAGTGGTTCAAAACATATTTATGCGTTTATATTGTAATTACTATTAACCCCAGAATTGAGGCACAGAAATGAGGCCGGAAAACGGCCTGCAAAACATTCCAGGGTCTTACTTATTTGCCAGTGCGTAACTGCCTAAATATTCCGGTTCCAAGCCAGATCACATTCAATGTTGCTTACTTCGAGGAAAAATATTCTTCCTTGAGGTGATACTTACATATTTATGTGGTTTTCAACAAGGAACTCCAGTGAAAAATATAATGGCTTTAAAAATATATATATATTATTGTATGAAGCTATCACTTTGTGGTTATCCATTGTAATCAAATGAAAAATCAAACTTTATTTTGACCACTTTTAATTTTTCATTTTCCGTTCCATCGGTGGCCTCCATGGTCGAGGGGTGAGGCTCTCGACTACGAATCCGAAGGTCGCGGGTTCAAATCCCGGCGTGCGCAAGTAAATTTTATTGAATTAATTTGTGTTCTTTCACAATTAATTCATATAAAAATAATATATAGTATATTTGCGCACGTTACAGAGTGGAAGATACTCTCAGTATCGCCCTGGTGAAAGACCACCATTCAGAATTGAAACGTTGCTTGAAATGGCTTTCAGCCGTGTTTGGTGATAAGATCTGAATAGCCAGGTATTTCCCCCACCTTCCTCTACCCTATACCTTCAGCCTCACAACATTCCCAAATTGGGGATGCCATAGTCTCACTGGCTCCAGACGGTTGGGAGCAGTTGGGACTCTTGTGCGGAATTCATATAAAAAAATTTAAAAAATCGTCAGGGCAAAATATACACTAAACAATATTACAAAAAGTTTTAATAAAAATACGAGATCAATATTCTTCACATTAATAGTAAAGGTAAACGCTTAGATAATTTAGAAGCCTTGGAAAATAAGAAATCCCTTAATAATAATGAGTCTATTATTAACAATAAAAAAAACCTATCATACAGCCCCTTTTTAAATATACTTCCATTCACCCCTACCTCAATCTCTATCTAATAATCCCTAGTCACGCATTGTTAAGCATATATATTTTGCCCCGAAGATGGAATGGTTGTTCCGAAACCGGTCGGCGTGAAAAATAAAAGTGGTTAAAACAACGTTTGTTGCATTTGATTAAAAATATATATTCATATAGATCGCCAAACGCCGATTCTGAATATGTAACTTTTATTATATATAAATTATACCTAGAATTTATAAACCGTTATTTAAAAGTGAATAAAAAATCATCTCATCAAAAGACCTTTTTTATGTTGGTACTATTGCATTTGGAACATCTGACGTCACGTACGCATTCTTTTTTTTATTAGTATGAACATTTTTATTTTTCTATTTTGTTTTGTATTTTAATATGTATTTTTTTTAGTTTTTCCAAAATTTAAACTTAGTTTGAGTGACTTTTAGCTCTATAATTGTTGTTAAATATAAAAAAAACTATTATTAATGAAAGAAATTAGAGTATTCATGAGCAAACCAATAATGAATACGGATATCATGATAATGTTAATGCTCTATACTATTATTATTCTTTGGGTTGAAGTTTCTAAAAGGTTACATAATTTTATTACTTGTGTTTAGTTATGGTTTACCATGTTTAGAATATAAAATTATGTACGATAAAGCTTATCCTTGTTTTGACATTTGACATTCTAACCGTAAGTGCCTCCCGGTAGTGTGGCCGACGGAAAAAATATATTAACCGAGTTTGTTTTTGTATTTAGACTTGGCAATAGTCCTTGTCTCCGCTGAGCGGAGTGGTCTTGAAATTTGAAATTTCGCTTTTGAAATCCCGATTTATTTATCGTTAAGCAATTTCCAAAGCGAAATTTCAAATTTCAAGACCGCTTCGCTCAGCGGAGACAAGAAGTATTGCCATTATTGCCAAGTCGAAAAATAAAAACTCGGTTAATATATTTTTCCGTCGGCCACACTACTGGGCCACCCGATCGTCTCGTCTGGAAGGCACTTTAAGGCTGCTCTCTGACGGTCCTGTAAGGAACGAACTTTTCACTCGCTACTGGAGACACTGCGCAGAAAAGTCCCACAATGGACTGCGTTGCAAACCGTTACCTTACTTTAGCAAACTTGACTTTTCTGTGCAGTGTCTCAGTAACGAGTGAAATGTTCGTTCCTCACCGGACCGTCAGAGAGCAGCCTAAAACTGATCAAAACCGACCGACCATGGATTTGTAGCGTTTTGGCGGGCTTTGAAAAATTGAAACTTTGATTATTATATATAATTATTTTAACTATGAGAACTAACTTTAGAAAAAAAAAAAACGAAAAATACTGGTAGTTCAGTTTGAACATTATAGAAAAAAAATGGATTGGAGTACCAAATTATATGAACGGCTACGGATTTTAAGCGAAATGTTAACGAAAAAATGCAGATTTCATAAACTCGTTCATTTACGTTAATTCCGTAGTATGTTTGTAAAACACAGAGTAATGAATTCTGATGTCAATGTTATAAAAATATGTTCAAATTCTAATAATAACACAAATCACTACACAGTCGTAATTTCGAAGGATTTAAAAACATAGTTTTGTATTCAAAGCTTTTATTTTTGTGGTCGAATGCACAGGAACGACGTTCCGGCGCCTATTTTCGGCTGTTTTCCGGAACGGCATTCCGGCGCTGTCACAACAATAAAAACTAAAACACTTGCAGAACTCAATAATGAAGTTATTAAATTAGATTTATTAAAAAAAGGTATTTACATCTTGATTTTATATAATATAAAAAGGGTTTTAGAACAATAGAAACACGAAAAATTTAACTAAAAACTCCACTCAAACAAAAATCTAGGTTAAGAGACGCCCATAGAGTGAAAGACAGTGTGGCGAGAGAATTTATTTCAAGATGGTAGATAAAAACACGGCATCTTCACGAATGTAAGTATAAACGCAGTAACTTCAACATGGGAACTGTGTTTTTACTTACAGACACGGAAATACTGCGTTTTTACTTATCGACATCGATGAAATTGCAAAAAAAAACAAAACAACATCACCTTAATACAAAAAAAAGAGTAATATTACATTATGTCTTAGGTAAAACATACAAAATTCGATACTTAATAACTTCCCATATTCAACTCATTTTTGTTAATTTTGGTAATTAGTGTTTTTACTTACAACGGCAGTGTACACCCGCCAACGAACAATTCATTTCAATATTTAAAAACATTACGCGCTAAGAGTGTTTTTCTTCTAAAATATTTAAATTAGCGCTATCTGTGATCGCGTATTACGTTTCGTTATGTGATCATCGTGTGTTTTTCAACAAAACTGACGAAAGTTCCGGCACCTTTTTTTCTACAAATAAAGCACTGTTGTGATATTAATTTATATTTTATAATCGTGCAAAAATGCGCGTTCTCATTACGTACCATAATAATAAATCCGGGGTAGACCTGTAGAACATAATTGTAATCATTTATAATCACGTTCCATCATATTATTAATTAATTATAACCAAGGTTAAAACCGTTTTCCTTGGCTTCAAGCGTAACGTCGGGTTTCAAGTACACACTGATGAATCATAACATTATCAGTTGTCACAGAAAAAAAAAATTATAAATTTCACATTATAAAGATATGTTTTACTTACACACGAACGAAGCTTCCGGCTTTGATTTTCTACAGCACCAACCGCATATCGTAAATAAGAAAAACATCACCACACCGCAAACGATCAACGTTGTGATGATATCCATTTTTATAAATGTTTTGAATGTTTTTCAATAACAAAAGAATCCTCAAACTATAAGATTGAATCCAATTATTATTGGCTGATTATTATTCCACTCAGATACCGTACTAAATGGATATGGTAACTAGTAAATGTAATAAACAAACTCATTTGACGTGAAGAAATGACACTGACTCAACAGTGAGAGACCTTCGGAATTTTAGGCACTTTTGAAGACACTTAACACTGCACTACTTGCGAATTAATCGTTTTCGTAGAACTGTTGGACCACTGCGGACATTAATTCGAGTCGTAATCGTGAAAAACTAGCGTTTGTTGTATTGCACAACGCGAAAACGGAAGAAAAGCAAGGCTGCGAAACTGACAAGTCGGGTTGATCATTTGACAGTTAGTGGCCGTCAAGATGGCCATAGATAATGTCATTACTATTTTTTACAACACGACAACTTGGCGCCAAATGACGATCTGTTTTCGAAATATTCTTTTGGCGACATTATTTTTTTTATTTTTTATCATTATTATTTTTTTTTACCGTGTAAAATATTATACGCGCATTCTACAAACTATTTTATTTTAAATTGAATGAAAGTTAGAATTGCCAACTTTACGAATGAACTGATGTTATAGATTGTTTCTCTCACTTTAATCAAATACAGATTTTTGGATTTCTTCAGAGTTATTGTTTTTCTATAAAGCGATACTTAAGATTATATATTTGCAATAAGAGAAACCTTTGAAAATGAATAAATTTTTTTTTCAATGTTTATGGTTCATCCGTGTCATAAACTTTAAAAATTTATAAAAAGTCTCGATATTCCCATAGGTTGCTACTGGTAGCTTGCAATAAAGAACTCCAGTCCATTTATTTTTATTTTTTTTATTAATGTTGACATCCTAACTTAATTTTCTGTTTTTTAAATAAAATAATTATTAAAGTTAAATTTTTTAAAGCCCACCAAAACGCACGAAATCTATGGCTTGTTGGGTATGACGTCACACGAGCCAGTCGAATTAGCGGTTCAATAGGCAGTAATCGATATTGTATGTATTTCAAACAAAACTTCGAGAACTTTATACTCAAATTTAACTGCTTTTAATTGAAAGAAACATTGTAGAATATCAGCATCTCGTTACTATTGTAGGTGTATTGTACCAAAATGCAAAAATTCATTCATATCCGCAATTGATTAACAATTTATCAGCCTTCAAAGAAAGTATTTTAAGTTCTTTAATACTTTAAATTATGTTTGAAAGGCAAATCAGAATCGCTTGCGTTAATAGCTTCCATCAGTGTTCTACGCATGCGCGAAAACTGACGCGTACGCGTCTGTGAACTTGACAAACAGCCGGTGACAGCAGTAGACGCGAATAGGTTGAATAAATTAAATAGTTTTGAACTTTAATGGCTTGAAATAAAAATATATACATTATGCATTGTAAGAAATAATAGGTTTGAGGTATCATTAGAAATACTCCACTTCCAGAATAACTGAAGATATAATCACCAAAGTGCCAATGACGTTGTTGTTTTGTGCAAGCGGTATAGATTATTAAGTAGACAAATTCGTTAAAATTGTTATGAATTTTCAAGCAAAAACCCTCAAGTAGTCGCAATAAACAAACATAATTATTTTACGAATAAAATGAACACTGCAAACAGCGAAATTATAAGCCATAGATTATAAAAAGCGGAAAATAACATTATCTAGTTATAAGTTGGGCTCGAAAACTGCATGTGTGACGTCAGAAGCAGTGGTACCAACAGAACATGGTGTTTTGATGGGACGGTTTTTAATTCACTTTTATATAACGATTTAACGTATAATTATATACAATGAGAGTTATGTATTCAGAATCGGCATTTGCTGATCTATACGAATATATATTTTTAAATCCATTATATTTTTCACTGAAGTTCCTTATTGTCAGCTTTGTGGAAAATAATTATTACCCATGAAAACGGGATTTATGTGTATTGAGTTTGAATTTGTTTTAATAGGTAGGAACTGTTTGTGTGTATTGATTAAATTTATTAATTGTTAGGTAAAAAAACTACAAATTATTATCCAATCCATTTTTCTTTTTTAAATGTGTTTTACAGTATGATTGCATGCTTAATTTTTTTTTAAAGGCGGTCATTTGAGGTAGACGGTGAATGATGTTTTTTTTTAAATGGACTGGAGCCCCTAATTGCGTTTTATTTTGGTGTGAAAGCATAGATGCACTTATCATACTTCACTGTTCTTTGAATCGCCTCACCTTCCATTCGCCCTATTTCAGTTTTTGTGTCCGAGTCCATCAAATAGGAGGGGGAAATAATATGGAGGGAATTACTGCTAATGTACTTATACAACGGTGTGATGTGTGACATGTGTAAAACATGGCAATTAATCATTCTTTCCCGCCCTGGGCAAGATAATTAGCCATTTCAATATAAAGCCCTCCAATTAGCCATGGAAGCCTGAAAATGGAACAGGGTATTCCCAATTGCATAAGATTACGGAGCTCCCATCATAAATAAATATATCTAAAGTATCGCGGAGTTTGATATAGCCTTTTGTAATCACCTAAAATAATTGACCGAATTCACCGAAATATTTAGCTTTAAAAGGTGCATTTTAAATAATAGGAATTCCCAGATTAGACCGGCCATAAAATAAATTTAGTACAAAGGCTAGCCGAGCCTATTGTTAGAAAAATCGTAACTAAAATAATATAATCTTAACTGCTATTTTGGGAAATTCCGCAATTCCTTTGTGATTTTATGGGACGTCAATAAAAGATAATACCTACAGGTAGACAGGAGACAGAAGGACAGTGGGCTCTAGGAGACAGTCGATTGCCAGAGTCCGCCCAGGACGGAGAGTCGAGTGAAAGCTTCCACCGAGGAAGCACGAGTCGCGTGCAGTCTTCCACCGAGGAAGCACGAGTCGTTGTAAGAGTCCGCCCAGGACGGAGAGTCGGTTGCAGTAGTTCGCCCAGGACACACAGCCAAGTGAAACCTTCCGCCCAGGAAGGTTCCTATTCTCGCTCCTTGGAGAGGCCGTCCAGGTCCTCTGACGACGAGGGAATTCTACGCTTCCATCCCAGAAGGAAGTAACTGATCTTCGCCCTTCGGAGATCAACATCGGAGACCGCCCATGCCTCTGATTATCGCCGCGTTGCACCTACCCCCGATCCGGAGGTACACGAATACGTAGTGCGAACTCGAGGACTCTACATACAACGCAGCCACTGGATCCTGGACATCCATCACCAAAAAGGAAGTGCCTGACTCTAATGATAATTCCTCCCACATTGCCTAAGCCAGTGAACCTCTAATTTTAAGTACAAAGACTTTAACAGTAGAATTAAGTAATTCGGTATCTAGTTTTATTGAATTGTCAAATTAAGTTTTACTCTAGTTTTAAGACTAAACCCACGTATATAAAAATAAATTACTTGTAACTACCTAAGATCGCTTTTCTATTCCTCCCTTTTTGCGTTATTCCTAGAATAATACCTACTGCCCGACGCACCGTCATATCAAGTTCTTCTATGCTGGCAAAAAAATCCTTTGAAATGGTCTGCCCACTGCAGCCATATTTGCAATAATTTAATGTGTAATATCTTTTCACAAAAAATATACCATTCATTTCTAAAATCAACAACCCAAAATAATTAATCATGTTTTTATTTAACGCCTAATTAACTCAGATATCTGTATGCCAGTATTTAAAAAAGTTTTAAAAAATGTGTTTCTACACAGTAAGATTTCCGTGTGGAGATGGCATTACATATAAACTTTACAACACTGGTTGTTTCAACGCAATCTATCCCATCAGTGACGCACCCAGGATTTTTTTTCGGGGAGCCATATAAACGAAAAAATGCATTATTTCAAATTCAATAAAAGTCAACATATTTTTGTAAATATATAAATATATTTACATAACTTGTTACTAAGTGGACAAATGCATCGAGTTCCCACCCAGACGTCTTGGATTCAATTCCTCTGTTAGCTAAGTCCTCTATCATTGCACTAGCAACATATTTCCACTTATAATGATGGTAGTAGGAGATTTCAAAGTTAGTTGTCAGTTATTGTCCCAAACTTCAGCCACGGAACTCTAAACAGCCTGAATGTTGTCGGAACCCAAGTTGGTTTTTTTTTTAAAAAAAGCGATTAGCGTTTTCGAACTCATTTCTTGTGTACCCCTCCCTAAATAAATATTTAAAATAGACAGCCCTCAGTATTACAAGAGATTAATAGAAATATTTCGTACTAATAAAAAATGTTCATTTTTAATATCGCAGATTAGTCCCAATTTTCCAAAGCCAATGGGAGTACGGCATCCTCCATTGGGGTATGTAGCGAGGCTGAAGGGAATGATATTATTTGAATTATGTTATCATTCATGAACACAGTTGATTATCTCCACATTTATGTACTTCTAACCACAGTTGACAGAGTTGAGGGAGAAATGATCCCCGGCACTGTACACAAAAATTTTACAATACAATATATGTATATATATATAAATATATATATATATATATATACATGTATATATCTGTTTTCTTTTCAATAGTCAAATATTCGCAACATACCACAATCGGCATATGTTGCAAGGCTGAAGGGAGTGGAATATAGATTATATCATTTATGAGGAAAGGGAAGAATGCGCCGCAGGCAAAATTCTTCCAAATTATGCATTTCTTATCCAAGGTAAATCTGATAAAAGCTGTGAATTTTTGTCTTTCAAAAATCAGTTTCCAAAAAATATTTATCTGCGAGATCTATTAAAACGGAAACCTTGAAAATATTTCAAACATAGACATCATGGAAAGCACCGCAAACGAAATATTTTCAACTTTTCAGTGCTGATTCGTGCTATTATTTTAATCATCCTAAAATATATTAAAAGCACGTAATTTGAAGCGAGTACACTTTGACGAAAATTTTGAAAATTATACATTTTTTGTCCAAGGTAAAACTGATAAATGCTGTCGATTTTTCTCATTCGAAAGTTAGCTTCCAAAAAATATTTAGTTTTTCAGCACCCTTTTGTATATTGTAAATACAATGGTAACCTTGGATTATTTTGATCATATTAACCTGAAATTCGATCGAATTGACGAGTGTTATTACCGAATTACACAATAACTTCCAAAACGCACTGTGCTTGAGTCAGTACCAGTGGAAGTAAATAAAAACCTCTGCAAGCAATATACACATCCATCAAAAGGATTCTTCTTCTTGGAAAAACTTCTACAGTTTTTTTATGAGGGGTGGGCAGGCCCCCTGGGTGCACCAATGTATAATAATAATAATATCTTTATTGTAATTAAATTCAACTATAACTAAAAGACATGTATAATATAATAATGTAAGAGTACAGTGGTTTGTTTATAAAGTAAAATAGAAAATAATATAATAACAGTTATAGTTGAAGTTTCACATAACCCGCCTCACTAGGCTAGCCTGTGTTGAGGCAGTAATTTTGCAAATTATTTTATGATTTTGAAATACCTATGAGTATACACTTATATTAAAATATGCTTCGTATATCGTTGAATCAATAATTTCGAATTTGGGTGAGTGCACCGGTAAATGCCCTAATATTACTTTTAATCCAATTTTTTACATTGTGTTTGAATATTTTATTTGAATCAGATTTTTTTATGCTAACCGGAAGAATGTTGTAAATTCTTATTGCAAAGTATCTAAAATTGTGTTGCCCAAAAGTAGTATGAATTACAGGAATTTGGAGTAAATCTTTGTTGGCATTTCTAGTAATACGAGTATTTAGTCTTTTTTTATACAATAGTATTTACTTTTGTTTGAATAAAGATGAGTGAGGATTGTTTTAGCTTATATCTGCCAAACGTCAAATACTCTCATAATATTAAAGATTAAGTTAGAGTCTGTAATTAGAGGTAGCTTAAGGATTATTTTTATAATCGTTTTCTGTGCCTTTATGATTGGGTCCAAGTGCAGATGAAGTACCACCTCCCCATGCTATGATACCATACTCAATAATAGATTGACAGAATGCAAAATTAATCTTTTTCAAGTGTTGTAAGAAAGTTTCGTATGATTATGAAAAAGTGCAGGGTTTTTCTTATTTTATTTGCGATGATTTGGGTATGAAGATTCCATTTAAGGTGTGGATCAATAGCGAGGCCAAGGTACCTCATCTCATTAGTATGCTCAATGTAGGGGCACTGACAATATTCATTGGGATTCATACATGTATGTATTTTAATAGAGAAATCGTCATGTGGTTGACATGTAATATTTATGCTTGATGTGACATATTTAGTTTTACCGGTGTGAGTGTATTTACATCCAACCATTTTTTAACTATTCTTATATTCATTTCAGCTTTGTTGAAAACATCTAGTCAAGTGTCAGCTTCAAAAAGTAAGACACTGTCATCAGCAAGGCTAACAATTCTCCCCTTAATACCTCATATAATCTCATTTAATCAATAATAATCCCATCACGTGGCACGATTTGACACAATGTACACATACACATAGATCAGGTTAAAAATAAAACATTGTAGCATTTTCTTTAATATATTTGTACAAATAAAGGATTATAATACATTGGAGAAGGTGCCACATACAAAACTATTGCACTACCTAATTCCGTTGACTATATATAGTAAATTATCCATTTAACTATAAAAACTTTGTCAAACCTCTAATATTATGCAATATTATTATTATTTCAAAGTTCGAAACAATAGCAATATTTTATTTTGGTTGGTGTATAAACCAGTGATGCTCAATAAAAAATAAAATAATATTTCTTAGTTTTTTTATTTTTCTTATTTTATCTGTAATTAATTTTGATTCTGTAAAATGCTAATTTTTAAAAATTTCAGTTATTCCCATTCACCTTTATTTCAAGTAAATTCAAAGTCATTTAGCAACAAATAAATGTCTCGAAGAGCCTTTCCAATAGCATTCAAAAAATGTTTTAAAAATCTCTCTTTTTTTTTTTGTTCCTTCTGATATTTTTCATCCACTTTTTCACTCAATGTCTCTTTATTGCTAACAAACCTTTTTTGCTCTTCTGATATGAAATATTAAAGATAAATAAAAACAACATTTCATAAAATGGCAGTGATTATTTGATTTATAGAAAACTTTCATATTTTTATGAAATTGCGATAACACAAAGTCCACTTATAATACCTATGGTTTTGGAGAATTTTTTAAAAAATTCAACTAACATCAAAAATGGCAAATGTTTTCACTGAACTTTTGTTTTCTTATACGTAATAAAAGATTTATTATTAAAATGATATGTTTGTTAAGCATTCCGCAAAACCACTAAACAATTTCAATTCATTTGTTACATTACGTTTCCGTGTTTGTCACATTCAATTGTGTGTTTACATCATGTTACTATTTTTTAGGTCACATTCCAAATACAAACGTCTCACATATCAAAATGTTTACATAACATTTCCATTTTTTATGTCACATTCCAATTTTAAATGTCTCGTACACCTACCAATTTGTTTACATTTTCATTTTTTATGTGACATTTCGAATTCGAAGTGTCACACACCAATTTTTTATGTAACATTCTAAATTTTCTTACGTCACATTCGTAATCTTGTACAATATCTATCCAAATTGGTTTTTTTTAGTTTCCATGCCGATTTGTTCATTCGTTTTTATGTCAATTTGTAAACATACTATTCCTGGAAAATCTTTTGTGTTCATACATACATATTATTTTATTAATGTAACAAAGTGTAGCTTTATAATTTAACTAACTATCACATATTTATTTCTAAGTACAAATTGCATATCATCAAATATTTAAACAACGACACGGTGCATATACATTGATCAATTAAACATACAATAATAGTGTTGACTGAAGCAAGAAAATATACAAAACTAATATCCATAAATAGTTGTTATAGATATCACAAAATAAACAGAAAAGAATTATCAATAGAAGTGTGTTAATGCATGTAAAAGTTGTAACAAACATTTTATTGAAAATAATGCAATGTTAATAGTATAAAGGTTAAAAAAAAATTCATTTACAATTATAGTACATTTCTTAAATTGTTTTATTTTCATTTTTTAATTGACCATGTTTGCGGATTGTGGATATATTTTAAAAATTAAATGCTTTGAATTAATATATTTATTTGTTCCATATAGGTGTATTTAACCTATTCAATGCTCATATAATCAGGAATGATTCAATCGCTTGATTTCGGTAGTTAATGAATCCAGCCATGCCAGTCAGGAATATTAATATACAGATAGGATTATCTATGGTGATAGTAGTTAAAGGAGCAGCGTAGCCCTGAAAAAGCTGAAATACGTTTTTTTTAATTCCTATCTCGTATTGATGAAATTAAAAAATGCTGTTAGTATATGTATCAGCTTTTTCATGAATTTTTCCCAAACATAATTTAAGTTATTTTGTAATCTTTTACGAATAATAAACGTAGCCTTGAAAATTAATGAGAAAACACATGGTATGGCAAAACATTCACTCAAATTAGCATTTTATCATTTTTTTTCTTTATTAATTTAATCTTTAACAGTTTTTGTATGAATATACCTCGGTTTTAATAACTGACTCCAATCTAAAGCCATCTTCGCGCAAGGAATTTTTTTTATGTCTTTTGTAATTTTCTCATTACAGTTTTTGATTAGGTGGCTTCTAAAGGCATTACAGTTGATGTTATTTATATACATAAGTATGTAGAGGTCTAACGATTGTCTTTATACGGTATGATATCATAACATCTCGGTGTTCCGCTCTGCTTATGTGCGTTGTCTGCTATAAAGTCGATGCCTTAACGTAAAAATGTCAAATTAAAAGCACACTTGCCACATAAAGTTGCAGTCATGTAAATGACCAGTATGTTATGAAACCCAACCCATTTTCTTTGACTTCCCATTGGAAAGTCTTCACACAATAAACAATAGAAAGATCTACACAACAAAGAGTACATTATGGTGGAGATCATCAAAACGTGCATAAATTTGCTGGTCACAATAATGTATGATGATTATCCTAACATTTACAGAGTAACGATATCTATGGACAATCATTTATTGTTTCTACAAAGAGAGATATCATAATTTGATCATAATATTATATATATTAAAGCACTTTGTATTTTTTTTTCAAGTTTTACATTAAGATTCTTACATTGCAAATTGTATACTCAATTACAATAAAACTTAATATATCAGTTTAAATCCACGAATCATGTCAATGTAGATAAGTGAAATTTCTACAAAATTGATCATTGGTTATTTTTAGGTAAGATACGTTATTTTCGATCTATCCACAAATTGATAAATTAAATAAAAGTGTTCAATAAAGGTGAACCAATTGATAAATTAAATAAAGTTGTTTGTAAACGTTTTCTTGTTCTGGCAAACGATCCTACTGAAGGTTGGCTTTCATAAATTTGACTATCATTAATAAGCGGTGAAAAAAAACTTTAAAAAAATGAAACAAAACAAAATAATTACTGTTTGTAAAGAGTTTTTATTATATTAATGATTAAATAAAGAAATATGTGATGAAGAAATACCACAGAAATAAAATCACAGTGGCAATTAGTGGTGGGCGAAGCGGCTTGGTTTAGTGAGCTGGATCACTAAATCAGCTCTCTGTAAAGATAATCCACAAGAAAACTGGACGAAAAAAGTATCTTGTAAGAGCGTCTTAAGGACGTCTTTAGGAGGGCCAAGGGAGCGAGGCAGAGGGCATGGTGAGGGGGGGACGCGAACCGTCGTTCAATCGAGCCGGATCACCGAACCGGTACACTACAAAGAGCTGATTTAGTGATCCGGCTCACTAAACCGAGCCGCTTCGCCCACCACTAGTGGCAATGGAATTTATTTTTCTTTTCTTTGCGATTTTTTAATTAAAAATATCGTTGGGTTAATTGCAAGGTTCATACTATAAAACTTTATGATTTGTTTTTCAGATTAGTCATAAAATGAAATCATTTGCAGTCTTTTAGTTTTTTTTTTTTACTTCATATAAATGCAAAATAGTTGATAATGCCTACATAAGAAATACATTTTAACATTACAAACTGAATAACACAATCCTCTATAAACAAGTTAGAATGATTCACACATTTGAAAGGCTTACACATATTATATACACATTTAAGTATTCATAAGTATAGATACTAGCATTTGTAATAATTAAGAAGAACACTTCATATTTTACGATTGTTTTTACCGTTGAATTTAAAAACGGCAACCGCAGTCAGAAAATGGGTGCAAACTCATTTAAAGTTTTGTAAATCGTTGAATTATCAATGAAGAAAGATAAAAGAAAGGTATGATTTAACCATGCAAGTGCTTTTACCTTTATTCTTCGTTAGCACGCGCACATAACGCTTGTTTAATCTTTAAAACGCTGCTCATTTCAATGCAGCCATCCCATCATTTCATAAAACACATTTGGGTTTTAGTGAAACATCATGGATCACATATGCCTCATACGCGTAGGGGGATAGCTGCCGATGGATCACATATGCGACAGCTGTGTAGATCGGGTTGATACCAATATGTACAACAAGTGACAGATCTGTAACTTTATTTTATAGCTCGTTAATGCAATACTTTTAAAGATAGACAAAACATGTATGCCCTTTTTGCTGACCTCTGGCTTTTTTTATTTATTTTTCATTGTATTATTATTTGTAACATAGAATTAAGAGTAATTTAGCATTTAAATAGGATGGTTGTTAATTAATGCGACAAATTTACGAATGTCGTAAACGGATAGAGGAAGACATATTGAAGCAAAAAAGTTTATTTGAACATTGCATCAATTCTTATACTTTACGGTAATGGTCGGTAATGGAAAAATTCACCCATGTCATTATTGAAGTAGCGATTCCAGGGGATTTGAGAGCCTCTTTTCTTACTGAAAAGAATTCATCTTCCTTTATTGCTGCAATACCCTTCCATTAAGTTGACTGACACTCTTTGTGCATATACTGTAGATATTAAGTCAAACCCACTGCACTTGCGTTTGTCATTTTGCTTTGGCCATTTGTAGGCTGGGTAATCAACAGTGATTATTACAATATTTATTACGTTTTTTTAGGAGAAAATACACATATATCAATATCTATCCGGAGAGAGTTCACATTATGCACAAATGTATTAACTTTTTTGCTTTTACATTATGTATATATTTTCTCCGTTAATCCTTCAATATTTTGCATTAAGTACCAGTTTCCTCATATATCAGGAGACTTCTCTTCCATCCTGCGAAAACAAAGTACCTATGCAGAAGATTTTTTGATCTTTCCGTACAAAAACTGAATAAAGGCATTTTTAAAATTGCAAATCTTCATTGACATTTCAATCGTAATGACATACTTAGAACAACAATAATTGTACATACTCTAATAATTATAAATCCAGATAAAATTAAACACCACAATGCCTAAAAGCAATCTATATAAATATGTAAATTCTAAACACTCACGCACACTTTAAATTCACAAGAAGTGCAGTTTCTAATTATTAACGATCGGCGGATCGTTCGATTGCGAAGGTTCCCTTCTATGGAGGGCACTTGTCAACATTTCGTAAGGTTTTGTGCTCGTGAGACGACAGGTTGACGGGGATCTGCAGGTCCCGGTCGAGGGTCAACTTGGATATGCAACCTTTCAGACCGAGGCTGTATCGACCAACGGTTTCGGGCCAAATCGCTGACATGCCACCTGGAATTAAATTAGAATACTAATCTTAATCATTTCGATTAACATTGCATATATTTTATGCAGGGAATGGCCGCGCTACGGGGGTAAACGCGATCATTTTCCATATATGACACACTTTTTAGTCCAGTCTGTGAAGAACACAAGGTCCATAAATACCTCAATTTTATCAAAGATTAATAATTTTTTTGATTTATAAGACAATGGAATGAGAAAAAAATGGCACTGCTAATTTTGGTCTTGAAAAGTTAGAGCCTTAAAATTTTAATATCTTTTATTAATAAATTCTATAAATTATAATGATATTTTTATTTTCTATGATTTATATAAAGTTGTTTTATTAAATAACATGCATATTTGAAACCATAGTAAACAAAAAATGCACTTTGTGAGGGTTGGTAGTCAAATTAAAAAATGATTGGATAAAAAAAAACTAACTAACCATCACGCCGTTTCGCCGCAGGGGTAGGCAGAGAGGACGGACCGCCAAACAACTCGATCTTGGCATACACTTCTTGCTTCATACACATTCATACATCGTCTCATACATTCTCTTCTATTATTCCGACTTCTGACATGGCCCGTCTCATTTTATTCACTTGATCGTGCCATGTCTTCCTCGGGCGTCCCCGGCTTCTTCTTCCATTCACATTCGCGTCATAGATTCTTCTTACATTCCTTTCTTCGTTTATTCGCTCCACATGCCCAAACCATCTAAACGTCCCTTTCTTAATCTTACTCATTACGCTTACATCAGCCTTGCATTCTTTACGAATTTCAATATTTTTCACATGATCATACATGGTTTTACCACACATTCGCCTCAGAGATCTCATTTCTACTAAAAATGATTAGTCTTCACATATAAATCTTCTAGGGTTAGTACGCGAGACAGGCAGGAAACCTAAAATTCATATATGTACATTTGGTACTGTTTTATTTAATCATAGCGCTTTTTTAAAGTTATGTCATTTTTCCTTTGACTTGGTATTGCCATTTAACCCTAGGTATGTGCTAAACTAAAATTCGAGTTAAGGTAAATCAAAGATTAGTAGTAAAACAATGGGAAGTAAGTATGTTTATATATTGTAATATTATCAATGATAGATGAGTTGGTGACACATAGATGTCAGCAAACAGGGAGCAGGTATTTCAAATAAGACTTACAATGATGTTGCACTCCCATGAGTTATCAATTCAACACATTATGTTTATTTGGTTCACTCGCTCGTGTTATATCTTCCTCGGGCATCCCTGGCTTCTTCTACCATTGACATTTGTGTCATATATTCTCCATACACTCCTTTCTTTGTTCATCTGCTCTACACACCCAAACCATCTAAACGTCCTTTTTTTAATTTAACTCATTACGCCCACATCAGCCTTGCATTCTTTGCGAATCTTAAAAATTTTTATACGGTAATACATGGTTTTTCCACACTAACGCCTCAGGGATCTAATTTCTACGGCATTTAGTCAAATTTCATCCTTCCTCTGCTAGTTCCATACCTCACTGCCATACATAAAATAAATGGCATCTTCACAGTATAAGTAATTCTTTCTATGTTGGGAACAATGCGCTACGAAGTTGCAGGAAAAAATTCAACTGCATTTTAGATTTTAAGTTAGCGGTCTCCGTATTTTTGGTGAATGCGACCAGTGTTGCTTTTTACCTATGAATAGTCCGGAATCTGTGTTGAGAGGACGCATGCGCCCGGGAGATGCCTTTCCAACTGCTCCCAGACCATCAATCTCTAAGACACCTGATTGGCCTTTCCTGAAAATCATTAAGCAACAATTACTCATTCAAATTTGATTACTAGAAAGGACGCAATAAATTCTGCAGTAAGAAATTTAATTATTGACTGGCATCATTAATTATTTCGACAGTGGTGTATTTTATAAGACATGATAAACACAACAAGCCCAACTTCTGTAGAAAGTGGCTATTTTATGGCTGATTCTTATGCGAGTAATCTCTAGTCACTGCGGCTAAATCAGGAACTACAGTTAATTTGATACGAAAAATATTTATATATATGTTAACATCTGTAGTTCCTGATTTCAGCACAACTAATCTTTCCGCGACGGCATTATATAAAAGTTTAATGATTCTGGTGGGGTGCTTCAAATAACATTAAAAAATTGTATTAAAGAAACACATCATAACAACAAAAAGGAATAATAAAGACATTTCTAAAAGTCCCGGTTAGAACTCGGTCGGATGAAATTTTTAAAATTTTTAAAGTTTTTAACATTAAAAAACTTTACTTAAAAGATGTCTTATTTAAACTTTTTTTTAAATATATCTCAATACTCCCCTGTCGAACATAGATACACAACCAGGGCAGTAAGCCAAAATATACTGGTTGTACCCAAATTTAATACATCATTTGGACAGAGGAATGTTAAATTTCATGCTGCAAAACTTTATAATGCCTTACCAAATCAATGTAAAAATGATACAGAAATTAATATTCTTAAAAATAGAGTCAAAACATGGCTGATAAATCTCAGTGATTGTGAACTTGCAAACTACATAAAATCAAATTAAGATAAATGGATAATTAATAAAAAAAAGTGCAGGCCGCCTCAGAACGGGAAACCCTAGTGAGGAGGACTGTGAATACTGTGACTTTGTACTTTTATTATAATAATATGCTTTACTTAATCACTTTTATTATAATAACATGCTTTACTTAATCACTGTTCTTATAATTATGCTTTGTACTTAGAAATTATTACGAAAGTCACATACATGTAAAACCTTTAAATAGAAAAAAAAAAAAATTATAATAATAATAAAAAAATAATAGAGTTGTGTTTTCAATTTTAGCTGTTTGGTATGAAAAAGTTACCAGCTACCGTTGCTTCTCGTAGAACCCTAAGAACAGCATTCCCAAGATGACATAGGTTTTGTCAGTAACCCTTGTATTTCTTATGAAAAGTTATTGAAGATTCCTACACAATAACATTGAGAAACTAATAACGACTGGTTATTTTCTTTACCTGACTGCTCTTGCTCTATGCCATAATCCATCATCCACTCTGGTCTGATTAGCTCTAATGATAACCTCTCCATTGCCTGCATCGTACCTGGAACAAATATTATATGGATATACATATGTGTATATATATTAATAGCTTTTTTTAGTAAAATACTATTGTCATATAAACATATTATGTATGTATAGGTCGCGCAATAAGGATCTCCAGGGAAATACATTATGAGTTAAAAAATATTTATTCGTACTAGCTGATGTGTACCCGGGCTTGCTCAGAATTTTTTTTGTAATAAAGTTATGAAGTTGTGAATTCTTTGCTTGTCATTAGGCTGCCATAATTGATTTGATAGCTAAAGTAACTATATCCAAATAAAGAAACATTCATTTGAATACGTATTTTATTTCATTCCAAACGTTTACCTTTTCAAAATACATCTAAATCATAAAGTTCTTAAGTAGGTACCTACTCGTGTTTTCCATTTTGAAAATATTCTACCCAAAAAAACCTTCTTCTTTTGATTATGCAATCTATGGCTAACCAGAGTGTTATATATATGGGCTAACCTAAATAAAACATGGCAGGTTCAATGTTTTTCATACTAATTTTAAAGCGTTATAGCAACAGTTTTACATATTGGATTTCATTCAAACAACTTTCTAAACCTTTCCGGCACTAATAAAACAAACTGCTATTTTCAGCGAAACCGGTCAGTAATTTTCGAGAAAATCGAGGACAAACAAACAAACTAACATTGATTTTTATATATATAGATAGATCAGCAAACGCCGATTCTGAATATAAAAGTTTTATTATATATACTTACACATAGAATTTTTCAAATCGTTATCTAAAACTGAATAAAAAACCATAGCATAAAAATATTCTTTTCTGTTGGTAACATTGCATTCTCGACATTTGATGTCACGGGGCTATGTTTGCGCGTATTCTAGTTTTACAATTGTATGGAAATTTTTATATATCGATTTTGTATTGTATTTTAAGAATCATCTATTTTAGTTTTGGTAAAATTCAATCATAATTTTGGTGACTGCTTTAAAATTGTTGATCAAGATAAAAAAAACCCATTATTATTGAAAGAAATAAGCTATATTCATGGGCAAATCAATTGATAATATGGAAAATATAACAATTGTATTGAAAATATTATTATTATTCTTGGAGAAAGTTTCTAAATAGGTACATAATTTTATTACTTGTGTTTAGTTATGGTTTACTATGAATAGGATATAAAATTATGTATGGTAGACCTCATCCTTGTTTCGACATTTAACATTTTAATCTCAAAACCGACCGACCATAGATTTTGTGCATTTTAGCGGGCTTTGAAAAATGAAACCTTTAAAATTATTTTATCTATATAAAGTAATAAAAAATAATTTAATTAATACTGGAACTCTTATTTAAGTTAGAACGTCATTATTAATAAAAAAAAAATTAATGACTGGAGCGCCTTATTAGAGTAAAACAACAAAAACATAGGATTGTGTGTATTGGTGCATATGTAAACATTTTTGAAAGTGATGTTTGACAGCCTCCATGGTCGAGGGGTAAGGCTCACGACTACGATTCCGAAGGTCGCCGGTTCAAATCCCGGCGCGTGCAAGTAAATTTTATTTAATTAATTTGTGTTGTTTCACAATTAATTAATTTAAAAATAACATATAGTGTATTTGCCCACGTTCCATAGTGGAAGATACTCTCAGTATCGCCCTGGTGAAAGACCACCATTCAGAATTGAAACGTTGCTTGAAATGGCTTTTAGCCATGTTTGGTGACCAGATCTGAATCGCCAGGTATTTCCCCACCTCCCTCTTCCCTTCTCTTTCCCCTCCTCAATACCTTCAGCCTCACAACATTCCCCAATTGGGAATGCCATAGTCTCACTGGCTCCAGACGGTTAGGAGCAGTTGGGACTTTTGTGCAGTATTCATATAAAAATAAATGTTTTTAAAATAATGACTATTCAAAAAGCTTTTACAGTTATTCGACAAATTTTCCAATGGAATTTTTTTTTACCTAAATGTAAGAAGGCCATCTTCAACGCCCAGTGCCATAAAAGTCTCTCCAGGAGCCATGCCATCCTTGCCTAGCCAAAGCAGCAGCCCTTCGGATCCTTGGCTCCGGAATCTAATGTTGATGTCCACAGCATGACTGCTCAGCCTGAAAATAAAAACAATGTTTTAAGCTTTAATAATGATTTGGATTAGTAAAAAGAACTAGTAAGAACATGTGATGTTATATGCGAAGAAAAAACCTTTCAGAAAAGACTTTACATTGCATGGGCCTTTTGCAGCTTACACCCACTAGCAAGGTGCATAGTTAGACTTTGGAACTATGAGATTTGAACTTTAATTGATGTTTTTTTTTAATCTTTGATTTTTTTAAACTTCGACCTTTGAACTTAGAACTCTGAGCTTTGACCTTTGAACTTAGAACTCTGAGCTTTGAACTTTAAACTTTTGAGCTTTTGAGTTTGGTTGTGGCTCAAGGATCATCGAGAAAAATTCTTTAAAAAAATTTAAACCTGAAAAAATGGTAAGTCGATAATTATTACAATTCATTTATTCTGGTCGAAATTATTTTAGTTACCTTTTCAAAATGAGTGGATCCATAATCTTGATAAAGCTCTCATATCCCGTAAACCTTGGCGTGTCAGTAGTGTGATCAGCATCTAAACTTTTAGTTTTTCTCAGATCAGTTCTCTTCCATAGCTGTTCATTGTCATCAACAATCTTACTATACTCCTCAGAAGTGATGGCACCTATGACCAATTCACTCTTGAAACTTTTTGGAACAGTTAGTTCCTTGTTTTCATTACTATGTTTAGTATCGCTTAGAATCCACTCTGTCTGAACAACGTCAGCGTTGTCAGTTTCAATTGCAATTGTAGACTCTTGTGTGACGTATTCGAAATCTTCATCTTCTTTGCTTTCATCACGGAATTGTTCGAATAGATAAGGTTTTGGTCCCTTTTTAGGTACAATAGTTTTGTGTATTGAGGAGTTGGTTAGTTTGTAAGGGACATAGTGCATTTTTTCCAGCTGTCCTCGAGGATAGGTGCGGTTGGAAGAGAAGTTGGTGTGTTCTGATGTTTCGTTGAGAAAGATGGTGCATTTCTCGCTCTTTATCCTGAAATTTAAAAACCATTTTACATTATTTCTATGAAAAAATGTTTAACCCCTAGTTAAACATTTTCGAAAGCCGGAAAATCTGAGAAATCGCTAAAAACCTGACCGTTTTCTGCATTTGCCGAGCCGTGTGCCAGCTGAGTTCAATTTAGTAATTATTACCGACTTGTTTTTTGCAAAATGATTTTTTGTGAATGTTACCTACCGTCTTACCAGAAAACGTGTTTGAGTGTTTATAAAAATTGTACATACAGGGTGTAACACCACGTACCCGACAGACTTTAATCAGCGATTCCGGAACATTTATAGAGTAAAAAATGTGGATGTCATTTTGCTGTCAGATGACATTACAATAATTTTTCTTTTTTTTATCCTGACGAGGAAATCATTGGCTTTGAAACATATTGATTTTTATTTATTAATTAGGGGCTTATACAAAATAACTCTTAATGAATTAATTGAAAATTATGCCACAATGTGATTTTACCTTAATTTAAAAAGTCATATTATTCATTTGCCAATTGAATTAAATTCATTTGAGTATTCCACCAACATAGGCTCAAATCCCTTGAGAACGTGACCATTGCAACTTGGCTCCATAGTGCGTGTTGGCGTTCTATGGAATAACGCGGATGTGCCATATAGCGCGTTGACGTTTCACAGGTTAAATGTTAACACCAGGCAGGTCTATACCTGTCTGTTTGGTATTGTTATTATTCTTATTCAAAGTTATTAAAATCTTTAACCCACCGATGTACAATATATGCATACAATATAATTTTATTGAGCATGCAGAAATCAGAATCTTATCCGTGTCAGACAATTTTTGACTCGGTAAAATAATTTTTTTTTTAAATCCCAAAAACAAAGGTTTTAAACATTGCATAATTTCCCACAAGATATTCTTAAAAATTACGAACATGATGGTGCAGAAGAAAATTATATTTTTAATTATCCAATCATATGTACATACAAAATCATTATAGCACGGGTAATATTCATTTCTTAAGTGTCACTTTTCAGATATTACCAAGATATGGATGATAATGGTACAATAATAGTTGTACCGAACGTTACGGCGCATCTTATCATATGACTAAGAGGATGCTGCTTTACGCCGTATTTACGTACAACCCCTTCCACATCGTTCGATAGACTGACAGAGGCGGAGCACGATACGCTGTATTTACGTCGTATCCCCTCTCCGCCGCCCAAGCAATAAGCAAGAAGGCGATTGGTCAAACCCATCGAATACACGAGCAATTTGCGCAATGCCCCGTTGAAAATTCAAACTACCCAAACTTTAAATTTAGGATTACGAGAGTCCCGCTACATTCATCATAAACAAACATATATATATTAAACGGTGGGACTCTCATTAACATTTCTGATTATAAATTATGTATACAATTGTCAACATTTAGTAGTTTTAAGAATTCTCCAGTACACTGTCGAGGTTGGGGCCCTCATAATAAACTTGTATGCTTGTTTACAATGTTAATAAATATGGTGGGAACAAGGGAGTTAAATGAGCGGAATCGGTCGAGAGAGTTCTATTAGTTGCATAATTTTATATATTTTAAACTAACCACGTATAAGCACAAAACGCTATACAAAACAATACGTCGATAACGCAGGGCGTATCGAGCGTACATCCACCAAACCAGCGCACGGTCCTATCGCGTCCGATAAATACTCCGCGATAGACAACCGTTCGTCAGTCACTCTCGCACTCTCTCTCATCCAGTCATCACTTGAACTCGCAACAACTCGACCGCTCCGCTCTTTTCAACTCGCCGGCTTCACACTTGGACATCTCTGCATCGACTTTGACTCAAAAAACTCCTCTTCCACCCTTTGGAAAATTCTGGACCAAGTCTACATACCTAGCAGCCTGCCGACTAGAAGACCCACCCCTATTTACAGTCAATATAGACGACAAGTGGTCCGATATAATAGTTATTAAGTGACCTTGTTATTAGTTGACACTTTGACACTATTAGTTTAACACATGAGCGCTTGAGAAGTTTAAAAAAAATTACCTCATAGAAGACTTTACAGGTTGTCTAATGAATTATAAACTAATACATACGAGCTCCTTAAGCTGCTCTAAAGTAGGAAAATAAAACATTGTGATTCTTACCCTGGAGTACAAACACACGTATAATGGTGCAGTCTCGGCCTGCAGGACGCCTCTCCACAGGCGCCAGGAACACAGGCGTGGGGACACCCATCTATGTTGACTCCACCCAGGGCTGATGACACTATGGACACCTCGTGGTCATTGATCACCACCTGGAGATAAAAGAAAAGAGTTTTTAAATACTCTTAAAACGGCATGATAAAGTAAGAATCTCAAAAATAAAACCGCAATGATCTCCTTTTTTCATGTTTGGTAACTAATCTAAGGTTAGGTTACAAACATGGATACAATCTATAAACTTTCATGAATGTCTTCACAACCTTAATATACATTAAATCGTAAAATACGAAACCAAAAACAACAACTCTGAATATTGATAGTTTCTCAAAGCTACATGGCTCATAATGGAAATAACGTTACAAGCTGAATATAAGTCCAATAATGTTAAAATATCAAATCCGAAGTAATGCAATTATCACTCTTAAGTTTCTCCTACTTTAGCACACAAACTGTCTGCTTTGTATTTAAAATTCTTGTTATACTACCCTGATATTGATGTAGGTACACAAAGGTATATTATCGAAAATGGTGAGAGAATTCTGATACGTTTACTTGCTTAATTACCTAAGAGTGGTCTTTAAACTCAATAAAAGTGTTCCGAAACATTTTAAACATCTTTTATCTTACCTTCTGAATGCATCCTGTAAACGACTCATTAATCCCAATTCTCTTATGTACGGCCCTGTACTGCGGCAGCCCCCCAAGATATAGGTTCTGCGATAGAGACAGCTGAGTGAAGGCCCCAGAGGTCAGACCCTGGGAGGTCTGCGAGATGGACGACTCATCCTGGTCATTCTCCGGAGCCAGTGAGTGGGAGATGATGGTCAGAATCGCGAGGCGTCCGGTGCGAGATACATTTACAGTATACCATTCGAGGAGGTCGATCTTTTTGGGACTCCTGAAATTGATAAATTACATGATTGTTTTATGAACTTAGAGTGATGTAGGGAGTTAACGTGAACATGCATGCTTTAATTTATTTGACCCATGTATATAAGTTAGACTGCGAAATGAGATATTTCTGCTATACCATAAAGCTTAAACCCCATTTTCAGACCACCAGTTTGAAATTGCAATAAAATAATATTACCTTATTCGAGCAGATATCTAATAAAAAGAGGGTTGAAAGATTTGTAGGTTTAGGATGAGCAACAAAAAGTGTTATTCGAAGACAAACATTTTTTTATAGATTGCAAGTAAAACAGTAATTTACCGTATAACAGCTTGTCCAGTTCCAAGATCGAATGAAAACTCCACATGTCCATTCTTGAGGTATAATGCGAAGTAGTCACCCACTCCATCCACTCGGTGAGAGTTGTACATCACAAGTCCATTGTTGGCACCAGCTTTCAGCGTTATCTATGGCGAATAAAAAATATTCATATAAAGAACATTATTGAGAGCTATACATCACTAGTCTATTATTTGCACCAGCTTTACCAGCCTTCAGCGTAATCTATGGAGAACAAATATTCAAATAAAGAACATTACTGGAAGCTACACATCACTAGTCTATTATTGGCACCAGCTTCAAGGGCATATATGGAGAACAAATATTCAAATAAAGTAAATTATAGAATCTACGGAGAACAAATAATCAAATAAAGAACATTACTGGGAGCCATAAACACATCAGTAGTCTATTATTGGACCAGCAACTTTGAGTGGGTATAATCAAATTCCCTATATGATAATACACTCAGCTTTTGACATTTGATGGTAAAATGATACACTAGAGCCTCTAGCGGATCGGGTTTTTTTTCATACAATTTCATAGATTTTCTGTGAAATATATTCTAAATAAATTATAGTAATTGAAAATTCATAAAATGAATATAAGGTAACCTCCATACGACATTACTGCTTTTTGCTCATTCATGAAATTTTTTTAAAGTGGCAATTAGGTATATATTAACAGTTATGAATTACCGCTCGCCGTTCGCGCTCAGTCTAGTGGTTTAACAAGGGAATAAAATAATTAATTAACACATTTTGAAATTTTTTCTTTACTTTCTTATTTTTAGACTTCTTTTGGCTTAACATATCACAATTTCAATCATTAATTATTTTTTTATATATATAAATCATGAATAAATAATAAAAAATAATGATGCAAAGAAAGAAGTGTAAAAATAAGAAATTAAAGTAAATTTCTCACAATTTATTAAATAAATAATTTATTTCCTAACTACACCACCGGACCGAGGGTGAACGGCGAGCGGCGACGCTTATAACTGTTAGTACAAACCTAATAGCCTCTTCATTTTTTTTGTTTGTGAGCAAAAAAGCAGTAAAGTCATATATGTAGGTTACCTAATATTTATTTTCCAAATTTTCGGTTTCTATAATTTATTAAGAATATATTTCAGAGAAAATCTATGAAATTTTATTAAAAAAAATCATTTCGTACATCCCGGGCCGCTAAAGGCACTAGTGTAGAAAGTTGTCATCTCAAGGTATGTATGGAACATGTGGCTGGGCATATTGTCTATTTCTACGGTATTTGGTATAATTTATTTATTTATTTACACGCCCAGAGGACTTTTACATACAGATACATCATTTTTAAAATCACATAAGAAAAACAAAAAATTGAAAACATGCAAAAAAGTTAAATTACACTTGAAAAAAGAAAAATTAAAAGACTGCACCAAAGATAACAATGCATAGTAAAAGAAAAAAAATATTACAATATCCACAAGTCAATATTAACATCAATAACAAATAAGTAAATAATGTAAAAGTTGTAGTTAAAAATAATTTATAAGCTAGGCAGAAACAAATCGTTCATCCTTCTTTTGAAATTTGCCATGTTTAGATTATTGTCAAATACATCCATATCATTTAAGTATTTGTTACCAAGACTGTGTAAGCGTTGAATTGGGGAATTTAAAGTATAGTTAGAATGGGATATAGATATGTCAAATGTTAATGTCTGTCATGTAGTTCGTAAGAATTTTTCATAATTAATGTAAAATTACAGAGAAGCCAATTTTTGGAAACTTTTCTAATGTTTTTTTCCCAGAAGGTGTAACTCTCGTGAAAATATTAACAGACATTCCGACATATTACGAAAGTTCAACGAATTATTTTACAATTGTTTTAAAATAGATAGATAAATTTCACGGTCTCCGTGGTTAAATGGTTACGATCCTTGGCCACGAATCCGGAGGTCACGGGTTCAAATACCTGCATGCGCAAGTAAATTTTATTCGATTAAATTGTGTTATTTCGCAATTTATTAATTAAAAATAATATTTAGTATATTTGTAGCACGTTCAAGAGTGGTAGATACTGTCAGTATCGCCCTGGTAAAAGACCACCATTCAGAATCGAAACTTTGCTTGAAATGGCTTTAGCCGTGTTTGGTGACCAGATCTGAATAGCCAGGTACTTCCCCCCCACCTTCCTCTTACCCATTTTCTTCCCCTCCTCAATATCTTTTGCGTCACAACATACCCCAATTGGGCATGCATCGGGGTTTGGAGCAGTTGGGACTCCTGTGTGGTATCACATGAAATAATTAAAAAAAAGATAACTAACTACCTAACTATCCATCACGCCGTTTCCCCGCACGGGTAGGCAGAGAGGACGGACCGCCAAACAACTCGATCTTGGCATACACTTCTTGCTTCATTCACATTCATACAACGCCTTATACATTCTCTTCTGTTATTCCGACTTCTGACATGGCCCAACTCAAATATTTAATTCACTTGATCGTGCCATGTCTTCCTCGGGCGTCCCCGGCTTCTTCTTCCATTCACATTCGCATCATACATTCTTCTTACACTCCTTTCTTCGTTCATTCGCTCTATGCTCACATGCCCGAACCCTCTAAGCGTGACTTTCTTAATCTTACTCATTACGCTTACATCATAGATAGATATATAGTTTAATTACGTTCTATAACATTTTGATATTATGTGCAAATCATTAGTTAGTTTCACAAATAATTTTATATATTAAGGGAATTTATAGGTAAAGATGTTCCGTACTTGCTACGCTAGCTTGGGCCGTGTTATAGCAACTAGTCCATTTCGGCTTGTGGTAATATAAAATAAGCTATTTTGCGTACATATGTGTAGTATAAGTACCTTACGTTATATAATAATGAAAAAAGGAAATATATGTACATATACTCATCACGGCCTATCCAATATAAAAACAATGCAGGAGAAAGTAAAATTTACGCGACTCATAATACATAATAATTTTAAACAGTAAAATAAAACAATAAAAATGTCATACATTTTTAATATTTATTTTTAGATGTATTTATTAATTAAACTTTTTGTTACATGGTTTCATATCACAGATTTTATACTACTCTTCCATTAAAATCTTTGTTTGTGGTACATTACGTATAATAATTAAAAAAAATTATTCCCATAGTATTATTATTAACTTGGGAATATTTGTTATAATTCTGTTTTTATCTGTCTGAGAAAACACCCAAAATACCGTGAAAATATACCACCCAATAATAATATAAAATATCTTTCATCTTATCTTATCTGTTTATGTAAAAAATATTGTTGTTGGCGAGATTCCAACACGTACGCCTATTTCCCGCTAAAATCACAGTCGTTAATCTATGTATAAAAATTTCATACATAACTATGAGTTATTGGTATAGCAACCAGAGTTGAGGCGAACACAGTACTCACGCAGGGTGGAAGCATTGCTTGCATACAGCATGCTTCACATTTCCAATGAAAATGATATATTAAAAAAAAAAATAATGCAGATAATGTGCTGTAAATCTTTTCAAATAGGGGGATTCTATGCAACGCCGACCACCCTATACCCTCGACCATCCCGTGTTTTGACGAAATTACAATACATGGCTCTGCCGTGTGTATTTTTCAGGATGCATTGTGTTTTAAAACTTACGATGCACTAGCAACTAACGTCATAACAAAGTCCATCGCATTGATATTGACGTTTGTTGGGTGAATTAATTATTCTGTTTGCATCGATTTAATAATAATAGTTGGATGATTTGTATAGCGCCGTTTTTGTGAAAAATCACCTCAAGGGCGCTGTACAAATATTTCTTAACTAATTGTGTACAAACAGATACAGAAAAACATACTTACCTGGCAGGTCGCTTCAGATGAACACAGTTTTAGAAAAAAATATTTATAGAGATGATAGTTTTACATGGTTATTTGTCTCTCCTTTTCTATTGATGTTACATCTATTAGATGATTGGTGGCACAAGAAGAGGTGGTGATTATTGAATTATTGGTATTAATTTTTAGGACTGGAAAGTATTCTTAAATTGAATTTTAGGACTCGAAAATATCTATAAAATTACCTTAAAAAGCGTAAGAAGCTTTTAATAAATATTAACGTTTTTTAAAAAAATTATTTTACACTTTGGTTATTTACAGTGTTGCGGGCTGTGGACGCGTTTGCGCACCGATGCGTGAATTTTAATTTTATTTTATTATTTTTTTTTTTTTTTATTTTTTTTTATTTAATTATTTAATGACTTTAGGTAAGTACTAACCGGCTAGCCTGGCTAAGCAATTTACAGGTGAATTTCTTCAATTTATGGATACGATTGTCTGAAAAGATGTGTTTTATTTTGGACTAAGGTATACTCTCTTCAAGGAGGTAAATTATTATTACTTTATTATTGTAAGCCTCAGTATTTACGGATTCACTTATTAAATTAAATATTAAAATTAACAGTACATGGGAGTAGTCCGACCACTTTGGTTCCGTATAACGACGAGCACTTTTAGTAAATTCCCCAACGAATTTAATAATGAAAAAACCGAGCTGCAAAATAATTTTTCTGTGACTTTATGAAAAGCCGTGGTAAATTGGCTTTTAGTACACCCGAATCAGCATGTTTAGTATGAACTAAACTCCAACAAGTAGCATGTTGACAATGTTTTCAATTGTTATAAATAAGTGCATAATTTTTCGTGAAACATTTAATTAAAATTTGATATACTGCTTAAATTACACTTAATAGTAACATAAAGCGTGCGCTGATATTATGGCGTATTTGAAAAAGTATTCACAGGATTACTTTAGATACATTTAGACAAAATCGTCCTGGTCGGCTTTATAAGCCAAATTTGGGATACTGTCATTTTTACATATCAAAAAGTTTTTTTTTCTTTTGTCGATTTTAAAAGCAATGAATTATTTTGTTTGTTCACTTTATGTGTAAATGTATGTTCTATTAAAAATAAAGTATAATGTGTCCAATTTCCACCTAGGTATATTTTTAATTAATTCAAAACCTTGGGGGGTCGGCGCTACACGGACTTCCCCTAACTGTAAAAACTTTTCCGACTATTCAAATTCAGTGATCGTATACACATTTCTATTTCTCACTAATAACAACAAATAGACGTAAGCAAGATAAAAGGCAGTTTCTCAGCGACGCTTGGCAAGGACATCAGAGTTCCAGTCTAGAGAACAGATCCGGTGCATCATGCGGCCCACGGACGTGCCCGACCAGGCTGCTCTGCGACCTGCTGTGGTCCGACCCCGACAAGGACACCACCGGCTGGGGCGAGAAATGGACGACACGCTGGTGTGCTCTTTCCAGATCCTGAAGCCGGCCGACAAGCGCTACCTGGCGTACGGGAAGACCAACACCAAGCGTCCCGTCAGGCCGCCCAGGGGCGTCACCAACAAAGACAAAGAAAATTGGATATGGATATGGATCAGTTCCGCCGCCGCCTAACTTCACATAACTCCTATCATTTGTATTAGCGTTTTGCAATATATCGTAAGGAATAAATACAGTTAGCTTTTTTTTTTTTCTCAATTTAACATGTATGAAAACTTAGATCAAGCCGTATTTAGTTTTGATAATTTAACTGCATCTCTTTATATGGTCTATAAATAATGTGTAATGATAGTCTGTCCAAAAAACAAATACGTAATAGATGTAATATAGGAATAATGTAAGAATAGGAAGTAAGATTTGTACAGCGCCCTTGAGGTGATTTTTCACAAAAATGGCGCTATAAAAATCATCCGATTATTATTATTATTATTATCACCGCCGGAACTATATATACATAATATGTACCAATACACATAATCCTATGTATGTGTTAATCGTCTCAATTCGATATAGCAGAACGTACAAAAAAAAATACAACCTATCAACAACGTGTACAAGTTGAATAACTTTTTTCACGTTATTCTTTTACAATAAATTATTTCTCAAAACTGGCACATTTGAGTGACGGGCCATCCCCGTTTATAAATGAACGCGACGAGACAACCTGTTGTAATTTTTTACAACCCTCACAAAAAACCATCAAAACAACGATATTTTATCCCCTCAAAATTAAACAACAAAAAATAACATTCTACTCGTATAAATACGGTGTAAAAAAAATGCCCAGGCGAAAAATAAACAATTTCGTCAAAACAGACAGGGGCGGATTTTTATCATCAGCAATAAAAAAAGTTTATCACTTTTTACAATGTTGAATAAATTGTTTTATTTTTAATCATTTTTGTCATTATAATTCATGTTATCGCTTTTAATAATAATTTTGTTTCAATTTTTTTTTGTTTTTAATGTGAATACCGCACAAGCGCCTCTACTGATTCAGACTGTCCGAAGCCAGTGGGAAATAGCATTCTCAATCGGGGTACGTTGAAGGGAGTGGGGAGGAGAAAGAAATTAGAAAGATGAAGAAGAAATCAATCATGACGAAATCATTTTAAGCAAAGTTGCGATTCTGAAATGTTGTCTTTCACCAGAGTGATACTGAGAGTATCTACCACTCTGGAACGTGCCACAAATATACGAGTAGGTACTACTTATTATTTGATATTAATTATATGTGTACAATACTCAACGTATGATGAGATCATTTTGTAAATGAATAGAAGACCTTCCTTTTTAATTAGCTTTTATCAAAATGCGGAACCGTCTAGAGCATAGGTTCTCAACCTTATTTTTCCCACCGCCTACCTTGAGAACAAATTTTTCTAGAGCCCCCCCCTCCCCCACTATTTTTTTTACTTATCATCTGTCGCGAATCTGATACAGCTATTGCGAGGATTATATTTAAATGTTTAATTACACTGTAATATTATATAGTCGTAAGATAGAGTATGACTCCTATCCTATTTCTGAGTTTAAAGAAGAATGTTTCAATGAGAACAATATAATAGCTTTATTACTACAAACATTTTTTTATTAACAGGCTATTATTAACTTCACCTGTATTTATACATGAGACATTTCACGTGAAATCGGAAATTATTTTTTTTTTTATTCAAATCAAAAAATAAAATATTTCATATCATCCAATTTAATGTAGATCTGACGTAATGGAATCTTTCAGTTCTATTTTAATCCACTTCCAGAACTACCTAAATATGTGAATTTTCGCACACGTGATAAAAAATGATTACAATACATACAATAATAAAAATTAACCAGTATTAAAGTTTGCTTTGCTTTATTGGTACGTGATGAACGTGTTTTTTGTTGTCTTTTTTAGACTATATTTTTTTTACTTCCCACGCCCTAACTGTGCCATTTCAACACCCTTTAATTTTCTCTGGATCTTCTACTACTCCCCTGAAAGTCTCAAACGCCCACAGGGGAGGCGTTATTGCCCACTTTGAGAACTTATGGTCTAGAGCATAAACTTTGGTGCAATACTGAACAAGTTGTAGTTATTCACTGCGCGATGCATTGCTGCTGTTAAGAAAAATTGTAAATACTTCACATGAACGTGCCTGCGTGGATGCGATTTACTTTAAGTGCGCAGTAGGCTTGTCGAGCTATACTTACTATGGTGCTTTACTGTGCGTGCATTAACATTTCGTGGATCCCCTTTTTTGGACCCCCTGCAAATCTATATGGATCCCCAGGGTTATATAATATCGTTAAAAATATAGTGATGAAATTATTATTTTTTTAAGTCAACAGAAGATTTAAAAATAAAAAAAGTAAGTTTAATTCTAATATGTAAACAATAATAAAAATGGAGAAAGAAAAGAACAGTAAAAAAAAATAATGTAAGAACACAGATGCTATACGGATGTTAGATTTTAAGCTACAGCTTAGGTGCATAAATAGAGTTTAGGTTGTAAACGATTTTTTTAAATGTTTTTTAATCCGTAATGGAAAAACATATACGATATACACATAGGATTGCATATGCCTGGAGACAAAAATAAATAAAAAATTGGAGTAGGCTCCACTATGCACGTGTTTTACCGTAGTTAGCAATAATGTGACGACCCATTTTAATAATCCAATGTTTTATTTCATGTTTAAAATTAGTCATTGTTTTCATTTAGTTTGTAGTAAATTGTATAATTTGCATTCTATATATTTAAAGTGTTTTTGTCCAAAGGCAGTTTTAGCAAACGGAGTTTGGAATAATTCTTTATTTTTAGTTCGTGCATTATGTAGAGTTTGTGTTGATTGGTATTGTGTTTTGGTGCAAGTTAACCAGAATGTTCCTAGCGTATAATAATAAAAATAATTAATGGATTATTTTTATAGCGCCGTTTTCGTGAGAAAATCACCTCAAAGGCGCTATATATAGAGCTGCTCATTAATCATTCTCTGTCTTTGGAAAGAGAACTTTTTTTTTTACTACTAGTTCATGGTAATGAGTATCGTGAAGTAGTTGACTACTCTAAGAGGAACGGCTGCGCTGCCTGTTTCATACATAACTTAATTTTGGATTTGAAGCCAAAATACCCATCTAAACTGAATGATATATTTTTAAAATTAAAATTTTAGTAAATATCTAGTATGAACGAGAAGTATTTCATTTATTTTTGTTTTAAATTATGAAGTATAGGCCATGAAAAAAAATTTTTAGAGGCAAATATGAGACGAGAGAAAATTATTTGCGGGTTTATTGTATCTTTAAAAAAACATCATATTTGCAATGTAAATATGACTACGTAAATAAAAATATGAAAACAAAACATTTTAAAATAAAACGTTTTTTCGGGTAGATATTTTAAATTATGTACGGCAAATTTGTATTCCAACGTAAATTGGTCATTTTTAATTTATTATTTTTATAAACAATAATTATTAATCTAAAACACTCATCCAAATTGAAAAAACCTTCCGAGCAATGATAAATGTCGCCGGCAGGACTCGAACCCGCACCCTTCTAATGTCCGGTCAGATGCTCTACCGTTGAGCTACGTCGGAATAATAATAATAATAATAATAGCTTGCTCGGAAGGTTTTTTCAATTTGGATGAGTGTTTTAGATTAATAATTATTGTTTATAAAAATAATAATTGTTACCCTTTGCGCTATGCACAAAAATCTTGTCTTAAGTTTTTAAGAACTTTAGTTTATCAATTAATAAATTTTTAATTTAATTTAAAGTCCACCATAATGCTTATTTTAATATATTTTAAAAATTTTTTATTTTGTATTTCATTATATTCTCAAAGTTGTCGGGGTAAAACGTTTTTTACCTCACCGTTAGCCCCCAAATAATTGTTAAAGGCGCTTCTCAAATCGCGAAAAATCAATTCCTTTAATGTCCTATATTTCATAATGTAAAAAAAAAAGAAATTACTCTAATCCGTACTAGATATTTAATATACTTTTCAATTAAAAAAAATCATTAGGTTTAGATTAGGTTAGAGTATTTTGACCTCTAATGCAAAATTAAGTTTTGTATGAAACAAGTCGCGCAGCCGTTCCCCTTACCGTGTCCCTAGGTTATCTAAAAAGCAATATATTGAAAAATATTATATTAGATATGTGAAGGACTTTAATTATAATGTTTTTTCTTGTTTGCCTCGTAAATTCCTCTCTGTATGCCCTTTTTTTGTTCTTTGCTGTATAATCACTGTATTTAATGTGTTCCTAGAATAATGGTTTGTGCATATGTACTGGTATACTTTATATTTTTTAAATGTTTGTAAATGGTTATTGACCGTAAATAAAGAAATAAATAAATGTAATATTTGTGATCACTCTGTTAAAGATTCCTAAAATACAATAAAATATATTGGACTCCCTCGTGAAAGCGAGGCCCTATTACCACGCATCCACAATAGGTACCGCTAAGTCCACCCCTGCCAAAACACAGGGAAGCGTAAAATAATAGCGGACGAGTTAAAAAAATGTTCATTATAAACATGACAGATTTAGGAAACGGGGGGAAGCTTTAGTACCCGAACCATTACTGGGTCGGTTCCGTTGTGTCGCGGTGTAATGTGACTGTATTAAATTTAATACCCACACTTTAGAGTCTCCCGCTTTAGCGGCCATTAAGTGTTAAGTTATAATGTTGTGAACAAAAAAATCGACCAACCACGCGGCATTATGTTGAAGGAGGCTTTGTTTAAATATAAATTTGAATAATGGGTAAAATCGGCTATTTATGAACTACTTCATTTATGCTGGGTGATAAATATGCTAGGTTCACTACCCGGTTTCGCCGGGTGATTAGGATTCATATTTTAAATATCATTAAGTTCACATTTTCCCCGATATGTCACCGAAAAAGAAAAAAAAATTAAGCTTCGAAGAAAGAAAAAAGTTCATTCTCTCTTATAAAATATTTAAAAAATACATAGCATCGGTCTAATAAACCTTAGTCGTTAAAAGATAAATGCGTATTTCATAGCTTCATAGCTTATGGTGGAAATATTGGTGCAAACTAAAAATACTTGAAAATTCCATAAAAAAACATCCTGGTACGCACGCAAATTTCGTGACTCGCCGTTTGGGAGTTTTTTCCTACTTCAGTATATGTGCCATATTCTTAAGCAAATCTCGCTTTTATTTCGTTATCCTTAATTTTTTTAACGTGAGCACCGCACAAGAGTCCCAGCCGCTCCCAACTGTCTCGAGCAAGTGATTGTATGGCATCCCCAATTGGGGTATGTTATGAGGCTAAAGGAAGTTGAGAAGGGGAAGGAGATGAAGGGAGGAGGATATAGACGTACCTGGATATTCAGATCTAGTCACCAAACACAGCTAAAGTCATTTCAAGCAACGTTTCGTTTCTGAATGATCGCCTTTCACCGGGGCGATGCTGATAGTGTAAACCACTCTAGAACGTGCCGCAAATATACTACACATTATTTTAACTGAATAAATTATGAAAAAACACAAATTAATCATATAAAATCTACTTGCGCACGTCGGGGAGTAAGCCCGCGAGTTCCGGATTCGTAGCCAAAGATCGTAACCACTCAATCACGGAGGTCGTCAACAACGTACACGCCGGAGGGGTGTACAACACATTATTTGAGTTTAATCCTAGCCTTATAAATATGTAGCAAGGATTATCTACCAAACCTAAATAAATACCCACCCTTCGGGATTTTTGAAAGTCTGTTAAAAATGATTACAAATTGAACAAAAAAAAACAGAATTCTTACATCCAACAGACGAAACCAGTAATATTCATCATGCCCAAATATTCTTGCTTAGATGAAACATCAAGAGGCAATCGAGAAAGCAAACGAAGGGAATTCACAAAAATTTAATTTGGGTCACTCTTTGAGCTCTTCGGGTATTTATTTTTTTACGGCTTTGCGAGCAGACATATAAATTCATTGTAATTATGAATAATTAATTAATTAATTATTGTAGATTATTTATACTATAAATAAAATATCGAGTCCAAATAAACACTAAAAATTGTTATAGATTCTTTGAATATAATTTTTAATCGACCACCACAATATGGGCAACGGACATGGGCTAGTCTGGTGATGAAAAATATTTTTTTTAAATCTGTAACGAATTCTAATTACATAATAAAGAAGAATAAAAACTTCTAGGTCACAGAGACTCATTAAATTCTCTCATATAAATGTTGCGAAGTTTGGGGATAGAGCATTCAAAACGCTAGGTCTTTCAAAACACCTGATTTCATGACAATAAGACAACTATGTGCCAAATCTGTATTACTACACCTCTTCCAAAACAAACTTCACATTCCAATGTAACATCAAACCGCAATAATAATCAGGTCCTCGACAGATAAAAACCCTGAATATTCCGATAAAATACACCTCACACCGGTAAAGACACTAGGCACATTTTTATTTTTTTTTACAGTTATTCCACACAGGAGACCAAGAAGGAAATAATTTCCCTCAAGGCCTATACCATCTTTGAGGATGCTGTGTGGAGGGTCTTTAAGAGGATAGGAAGGAGTGAACTTGGGTCTTGAAGAGACCCATGTTATAGGATGGAGGAAACACAGAGGCCGGCAGATCATTCCACAGCCGAGCTGTTGAACACAAGAACGAGTCGTAGAAGCGACCCGTTCTCATGTGACAAATGTCAACCGTGTGCAAATGTTGGGCGCGTTTGGCGTGTTTCCCGACTATGCACCGGTGCCGAAGGGATCAATGACGCTAGTTCCTCGGAGCATCTTCCATTAAAATACCGGTAGAACAAGGACAGCATTCCCACCTGACGTCTGTGCTCCAAAGATTGCAACCCGTTTGTTAAGATAGGCGAATCTATCAAACGGACCGCCCGTTTCTGCACAGAGTCAAGGGTTTTTTTCAGATATTTTGGGACTCCCGACCAGAGGTGGCTGCCAAATTCTACAGTGGGGCGCACTTGCGATTTGTACAGGGTCAGCAGTTGTGTACTATTAAAGTATCTGCGGGCTCTGTACAATACGCCCAGCTTCTGAGAGGCTAACTTTACTCGGGTTTCGATGGAGCCCCATACCTGAGCTGGTCACTTAAGGTTACACCAAGCATATCAATGGAGGGCTTGTTGGGAAGATTGCTTCCATTAAAGGAGACTAGATTGTCATTTCGAGACGTAATCAGACATGATTGGGTCTTTGAAACATTAAATTCGACGAGGTTATTCTTACCCCAAGAGGAGACCCTCTCAAGGTAACCGTTTAACCGTTTTTTTTTCTCTCTGTTTCAAAGCCCTCCGAGCCGTTGGAGTTTGTGTGCCCTTCGGGGGCTTGTCAAACAAAAAGCAATCATGGACTGTACTGTCATCCGCGTAACAATGGATTGGTGCACATGTCAAGAGGTCATTGATGTGCAACAAAAACAATGTCGGAGATAGAACCGATCCTTGTGGGACGCCAGCATTTATTGAATGCGAGGAAGAGATGAAACCATCAGCAACCGTCTGAATCGATCTCTCCCTCAAAAAGTCGGCAATCCACGTACACAAGGAAACGGGAAGTCCGTAAGAAGGCAGTTTGTTGACAAGTCCTCGGTGCCAAACCCGGTCAAAGGCCTTAGAAATGTCCAGTGAGACCGTTTGAATCTCACCATAACGTTCCAGGCACCGTCCCCAAATATGCGTCACATACGCGAGAAGATCACCGCACGAGCGGATGCCCCAGAATCCGTACTGGCGGTCGTTAATGATTTTGTTCTTCTCGGGGTATGTAAGCAGTTTGTCGTTGATCACACGTTCCATCACCTTGGACAGAACTGATGTGATCGCTATGGGGCGGTAGTTGGCCGGGGTTGGAGCGGTCACCTTTCTTAGGTATAGGATGAATGACCGCTTTTTTCCAACCAGAGGGTACAGAGCCACATTTCAGGGACATTTTAAAGAGCTTAAATTAAACTTTATAATTGCATGCCCACTACTCTGAAACAACTATAAATATTATATTCTGAAAAAACATATCACAGCCTGGATCAAAAAACAAGGTATTCACTTTATTCCAAACAATATAAAAGAAAACAAAACATAACCCCACACGTAAAATAATGCAATTACTTTGTTCATTCTTTCTTTTTCCGTGCAATATACCTTCCTACTTTTCTATTATCAAACTCACTTGAAAGTATCTATAATTAAATGTTTCTTATTTTTTCAAGGATTTGCCTCACTCACTATACCGTAGATTTTTAATTACTATAACCAAAAAATAAAATCTTGTTTTTCTTTAAATTCTACACCTAATTCACATTTACAAGCAAAACTAAAATATAACCAACCAACACACGTCAATACTAGTACCACATTTAACACATCCACGTGAACACCTCAGCACATGTTCTCCTCGTGAGATGTTCACGAAACGTATAACTTTTCAATCATTGAAGAAAATAATATTTACATAACCTAAATGAAACATGAAACCGAAAAAAAAAAACAAAAAAAAAAAAGTTTTCAGTCGCATCTGGGACTCAAACCCAGGACCTCTGTCTTTCCGGGGCAACCGCTTTACCAACTTAGCTATACGAGACTGATGGTCCTAGGTTCGAGTCCCATATGCGACTGAAATCTTTTTATTTTCTGTTGTTTTTTCCGGTTTCATGTTTCATTTAGGTTATGTTAATATTATTTTCTTCAATGATTAAATATTACAATGGGGTTTTTAAATCTCAATAAAAATAATTAATAATTAAAAATTAAATATAACTTTTCATTCACGGTAACATCTTCTTACACCTACCCTACACTCCACATTATAAAACACCTTTATTATACATTTAAAAACATATTACGTATGTAAAATGATGCTTGTTTAATGTATAATTATAAATAAATAAATATTCTTGGACTATCCTGTCATTTATTCTGAGGTCAGAAACTTAGGAAAACTTTACAAGTAATTTTAAAACTCACTTTTTTGGAAAAGGGCAAATGCCATTTTTGTGATTGAATCACTGAATAGTTAGTTCCATGTGAAGTTGACCATATTATTTATTTGAAAAACAAAACATGTTACCTGTAGCTCCAACCAGGATAGGGCAGTCTCTCCGAGACCATGGTAGCGAAGGAAGGAGGATCCATTGAATCTGGGAACCTGGAACAAAGAGAAATATATTATAAATGTGTTTTCAAATGGATAGGTGTGTAGGTTCTATGAAAATTCTAATTTTGTGATAAGCTATCAAACAAATAATCAAGTTCATTCAGGGAGTTGAATGATCTCATACTCGTAATCGGTATAACTCACACTTTTCCGGAATATCTATTTTTTAGTTTTTTTTTTTTTTAGTTTCAACACATATTTTTTCTTTATTTTAATAAACAATAATTATTAATCTAAAACACTCATCCAAATTGAAAAAACCTTCCGAGCAAAGATAAATGTCGCCGGCAGGACTCGAACCCGCACCCTTCTAATATCCGGTCAGATGCTCTACCGTTGAGCTACGTCGGCTTATCGCAAACCCGCCAAGTTAATCAATATATACTAGTGTTCCATTCAATAATTACTGTTTTATTATATTTTCACCTGTAAACAACCAACTTTATTAGTATGAGAAAGGCTTGTAACGGCTAAATCCCTCAAATAGATGGCGTCGAGACAAATTATGTCTACATTTTATTGGTGAAAAATGCTTTGACTTGTCAAATATTTATTAATTGATAAACTAAAGTTCTTAAAAACTTAAGACAAGATTTTTGTGCATAGCGCAAAGGGTAACAATTATTATTTTATAAACAATAATTATTAATCTAAAACACTCATCCAAATTGAAAAAACCTTCCGAGCAAAGATAAATGTCGCCGGCAGGACTCGAACCCGCACCCTTCTAATGTCCGGTCAGATGCTCTGCCGTTGAGCTACGTCGGCTTATCGCAAACCCGCCAAGTTAATCAATATATACTAGTGTTCCATTCAATAATTACTGTTTTTTTATTATATTTTCACCTGTAAACAAATGTATTTTTAAACCTGTATTTTTACCCTTTGCACTATGCACAAAAATCTTGTCTTAAGTTTTAAAGAACTTTAGTTTATCAATTAATACATATTTTTTCATTTACTTAATAAAATTTTACAAAGCTAATGAGACAATTGCCTCCTCACTAGGGGTTCCTGTGCCAAGGCGGAATAGGTTTTACTTAAAAACTGATTGTTTTCAAGCTCCTGCGAAGTTCTTTTCAAGATGCTGGATAACTCCTCCTCTTTGATTTCTTTGAGCCAGGGTTTGATTTTAATTTTGAAATCATTTCTGTTTTCGGTTTTTTTATGGCAGGTGGAAGTGAATTATATAGCTTAGCGGATAGTTATGTATAATTAATTTGACCGAAAGTAGTTTCTTCGGTTTTTTTTTTTACTTTTGAAATGTTTGATTAAAACATTCTTCTGTCTAAAATATTAAGTAATAATTTTATATTAACGCTACGGCTGTACTCCTCCCTCTCCTTAAAAATATCTTCCGTACAGCGTCCCGAAAACGGTAAAAGTCTGATTAAAACTTCAGGGCCTCCGGGCGGAAAAAAGATTATAAAAAATAAGGCGATTGTTTAAAACAGTTAAAATTTGGCTCTTCATTTTTTCACCCATCTTTAAATAGGCACTAGTAAAACATAAATGAAAGATGAAATCAAGGGTAAACCATTGGATCATTATTTTATGTTGAGAATTCCGTACTTCAAAGTTCAGTCTGTTTGCCTTCATCATAATTTCCACAAAATAACCATCCCCGTCCAACAAAATTCCACAACAACAAATATCGTTTCTCGCAGTCTACCCCCTTGGCACTCTACACTCCGCCCGCACTCTCAGATTTCTCGCAATAAAACCTTACTGCTCCGTGAAAAAATTCTTCTTTAGGTTTCAATATTTTATTTGGGCTATTCGGAGCCGGCGCGCCAAATAAAGTGGAAAAAACTACGAGCTTATGAAAGTAGAGTACTATATTATAAAGCTGGAATCGTGGAATGGCTGGAATTGAAAGTCTACGTGGATATTCCACGGATTTTCTATAAATCATGGGATTATTTCGCGGCCGGCGGCTAAGAATGCGTGAAATGTTGGGAGTTAAATTTTTAGATTTCTTTAATACGCGAGCGTGAATGTTTATGATCCGAAGATTTTGGATCTTTTTTGGAGCTTTGTTACGGCAAAATCAAGAGTTAAAAGACTTGAGAACAGCATGAGTAGAAAATACAGAGCATATTAACTTCGAAGCAGAAGTCTGTTTTCTGAAATGAGAAAATCTCTGAAACGATAAGCTCGTTCGCGCCATGTGAATAATAAATATGAATATGTAGTTATTAAGTCTACAATGGATAGTAAAGACGTCAAAATTAAATCCAATACCATTGCCTTCTGACCCGGCAGAAATGTCACCAGAAGATAAAGGTATTTTCTATGATATCTTTCAATCGCCAGTAGGAATAAATAACTCACTTAGGACAGATGTATGTATACAAGAGACCGCGTATTGTTCTGAAGTTTTATTTATTTTCTTGTTTTTATTGTTAATTTCTATATAATTTTGTCATTTTAAGGAATGGTATAAATATTTAAAAAAAATACATTTATAAATGAATTAAAATAACTTTATAATCACCACTTTATTAATATTTACATGTTAGCACGTTTCGAAAGCGATGCTTTCCTCATCTGGAATATACAGAATACATTATTAGTATTCAGTATCCTGTATATTCCTGATGAGGAAATCATCGCTTTCGAAACATGTTGATATGTATACATTAATAAATTTGTGATCAATTTTTAATTAATTTATTAATAATGACACCACAAAGTGAATACTAATATTTTGAAGAAATTATAAATACATATATATTATAGAATTTTCATCCTCAGAAAGAGATCCCGTACTGAGGGGAACTAGGTTTTGAATACAGGGATTTCAGCGACTTCTATATTTCAACTTTAAGGTTTGGGTTGGGTATTTCCAGTAATTTCTATGTATCTGGTGCATCTCTATTCTACCACTGGATACTATTTGGTGACCAGATCTGCAGCGGGGTGAGTTTTCTATTCCAGTTTTATCTTCATTTCAATTTGAGCCTACATGTTTTATATTCCACAAGCCCAAGTTTCATATATGTACACATATTTTTGTTTTATTTGGAATACCAACAGTTTACAATAATTATTATGCATGGTAAAAATATGTTACACACTTTACCCACAATAGTAACTTTTAAAATAACTTCTGCCTGCTGTAACACGTTTTTAAAAATATTCTGCCTGCTTTAACAGGTAGGTACTTTAACCATTTTCCCTCTAACAAGTTTTTTAAACATCCTCCCTTCCGTAGGGGATGGCACAAGAGCTTTGAATAACGACAGACTCTACAAGTGGAGGCAAATCTTTCAGGATTATCCAGACTCCCGTTTATCTAGTCGGGATGTTAGCAGATACCAGTTTTACCTACTACAGTTATCCAGTACCCTGTTAGACGACAGAATGATAAACCGTTTTTATATAATTTAATAGGTACTTAGCTATAATATCCTATCAATATGTGACTAAGGTTGGCAGTGTGTGCACAAAGTTATTAATCAGAGTAGGGAGAAGGAAAAACAGTGATTATATTGATATTCAAAAAATTTATCGCGGACGCAGTAAGTTTTTGCTAAGAGTGGCTAAGTTGCTGGATTCAGCCAATGTTTGTTGTGATTAACTGCCACATCAAATATCCAAATAACCGCTACATTTATGCATAGTACACGTCCAATTACTGGATATATAAAATTTCAATATATTTTTCGACGGCCCATGAATGAAAGAAAGTCAACACAATATGATAATTATATCGCTAGTAAAGTTGTACTAATCAATAAAAGTACCAACAGATGGCACTGGTAGTTAAATTTGTAATTTGAAACGATAGGCAAGGTCTTTTGCGACACTAACACAAACGAATCTTCTTTTGAATGCGCATTGCGAACACATTTTAGTGTAGAATACCGTCAACATTTGAATATGACAGTTTGCCTACTTAGTTCCTAATTTTGACACGTTATATTAGATCGATCGGTGGGGCGCGCGCGGCACTGCGATTCGTAGTTAGAATTCGCGTGTATTTTTTAAAGTAGGGATTGATTTTATGCAATATTTGAATATTATTTCTTTTTTATAGAGTAGTAGGCATTGCTTTTGTGCCTATATGGAATGCACGCCTTTGAAGGTTGGGGTGTTTCACAGAAATTCAAATGAAACATTGTCATCAAATGGCCTGTCATCGCCATTTTGATGTTTTTTACATTTGTTTCAGCTTTTGAACTAGTTGTGATCAGCAGAAAACCACAACTGTCATAGTGTTATACTTGTCAGCTGATCACAATTTGTTCAAAAGTTGAAACGAACCTAGAATCGGCGTTTAGCGGGGACAGTTTATATTTCAAAACACAATATATATATATATTTTATATTTATACCGCACAAGAGTCCCAACTGCTCCCAACCGTCTGGAGTCAGTGAGACTATGACATTCCCAATTGTGGAATGTTGTGAGGCTGAAGGTATTGTGGAGGTGAAGGAGAAGGGAAAGAGGGAGGTGGGGAAATACCTGGCTATTCAGATCTGGTCACCAAACACGGCTAAAAGCCATTTCAAGCAACGTTTCAATTCTGAATGGTGGTCTTTCACCAGGGCGAGTATCTTCCACTCTGGAACGTGCGCAAATATACTATATATTATTTTTAAATGAATTAATTGTGAAACATTATGGTGCTGATTGGTCAATTGATTGCAATGTTACATTTGAAATTCTATGAAGTACTCCAATCTAAATTAAATATACGTAAAGGCGTGTATTTACTTGATAATATGTCTTTGCCATTTATTTAATGGCCTTAAACATTTAATGTTTTCCTACGATACTGAGATGGCAGAAAAATTGTTAATATACTATAATTAACGCGGTGACCGGATAATTCAAGACACGTATGAATCGAAACACTTTTAAAAAGTCATATAAGGTTAAAAAAAAGTACGAAATAAACACTAGCCCGAAAACCTAGACTAACCTAACATAATTTTTATTATTTTATAAATAACAAAAAAAAATTACATAGGTTAGGTAAGATTAGGTTTTGGGGTACTGTTTTTTTCATACTTTTAATGACTTTATATCACTTTTAAAAAGTGTGTCGATTCATACTCGTACATGAGTTGATTTATCATGGAATTTTTTTTTCAGTCACTCCACACAAGAGGCCTTGAGGGAAATAATTTCCTTTAAGGCCTATATCATCCTTGGGGATGCTGTATGGAGGGTCTTTTAGATGTTCATGTTGTGGAAGGGAGAAAACACAAATCATTCCACAGCCAAGCTGTTGAATACAAAAACGAATCGTAGAAGCGACCCGTTCTCATGTGACAAATGTCAACCGACTGCAAATGTTGAGCGCGCGTTTGGCGTGCTTCCCGACAATGCACTGGTGCCGAAGGAATCAATGACGTTGGCTCCTAAGAGCATCTTCCATTAAAATACTGGTAGAACAAGATCAGCATTCCAACCAGTCGTCTGTGCTCCAAAGATTGCATTCCGTTTGTTAGGATAGGCGAATCTATCAAACGGACCGCCCGTTTCTGCACAAAGTCAAGGGTTTTTTCAGATATTTTAATAAACATTTAAATATTTATATATATATATATATATGTATGTTTATAATTAACACAATGTATTAAGTTGTATGAGAATTAATGACGAAGAAACACTGCACAATCTTTCATGCTCTTAAATACCCACACTGAGTCTCTCTCTAACAAGGGCTTTTGTATTTGAGGTTTTATTGCGATAAGTCTATGACAGTCAATAGACTGTATTAACCGCCCTATCCATTCGAACGTACGTGATACGGCCGCTATATTATAGCCGGAACGCAACAAGCCGTATCCCGTACGTTCGGGTACAAAAAAAGCTATACCCAAAACCCACAAATCATACGTATACGTCAAGTTTGTTCCTGCGTCATCTCATTTACTATTTCGAGGTCAGCCGAAGCTAACGGATGTGGTCGAGTATTTTCGTCTCTTCCATACAAGTTACGTCACTGGTCGCACTTATTGTTTTTGCGAAATCTAATGAAAAAAACGATGTTTTTTTTACCTACTTTTTGAATAATAATCTCAAGGACGGTCGGTTAAACACAATGCATGTTCCCGGATTCCAGGTGATAACAATAAAAGAGAGATCAAAGAACACTGCAAACTTTTTACATAACTACATTTGTCTAGGTTTTATAGCATCTCTTTCATAATACGAGACTTCAGTCGCACGTTTATTAGAGTTATGTTCATAAATAATATTTTTGACCTCAGGGCAGTCAACGAAACCAACTAATGTTTTTTTAAACTTTGGCCTTTGGCACAGGGCCAAAAGCACTAGTTTTTATACTTTAACGAACAGACCTAACGTATTCATATTCCAAGAAAACATTGACAGCCCAGCCTAGTACAACATAACATTTCTATACCAGGAAAGGTGTAGGTAAGTAAGTAAAGGTTCCATAGAATCAGATAATCTCATTATCGCCTTGGTGAAAGGCCACCATTTATAATTAACACATTGAGTTAAATGGCTTTATGCGTTCGTGGTGACTAGATCTGAATAGACAGGTACTTTCCCTTTCCGCTTCTTGTTCCCTCTCCACTACCCTCAGACTCACAACATACCCTAATGAGCTTGACTTTTATTATTGATGAAAACGTATAGTATTTAGAGTTAATGACGACAGAAAACTAAGTTTTCGGTATCTCCAAAAATGGCGAAGTTATGAGCTTTCAAAGCAAACTTGGGAAAAAACGCATACCCGTGACGTCACGAGTCACAATTCAGTACAATTCACAATTCGAACGGCAGTAATGGATACTGCCGCGCCTATGATATCTATGGCCGCGCCAGTCATTTTATGAACCGTGACGTCACACATTAGGCGAAATTGTAAATATTTTGATGGCTTATTTCTACGGTAGGTACTATTCGGTATCTACCTAAAACTCTAAAAGTTCTGTCCTCAGCAAGCTCCAATTCATATGATACATTTGAAGGGCACACGGCAAAAAAGGCTCAATGCATGTTTTTTGTTTTTGAGATTTAAATTACATTCCACCAACCTACAACTGAAACAGCTTTTGGAAAAAGAAATTTGCAATATCTCTATATAAAAGTATTTAACATCCCCCCTCCAGCAATAAAAACCATTAAAAATTAACTGACTTCAAAAGAAGTATTAAGATATGGATTATGGACACGGGAAGGAAGAATATACCGAACAGAGTTTAACTGCACGGTATGTTTTCTTCTAGATTATGGAATTTTTATTCATTTATTGCATTATGATTTTCCTCTAGTAATATTTTAACAGTATTACGAAAACTTATTTAAAAAAATAACAAACTTACAAAAAATTTACCTAATTTATAATCCATAGATAAAAGCATGTAAAATGTAACCTTTGAACGGGTACCCCAGTAAGGTCAGATTTTATTTGACTTTTGTAAAACATTATGAAAAAAATAATATATAGAAAAAAAGCCAATTTGTTCAACATAGAAAGTTCTCAATAATGATATGAATGGTAACTGGCAAAATAGATTAAATTGCTTCATAAATGAAGGGAGAAGAAACTGTAGTCAAGCAGACATCAGCTAATTGTGAATAAAGCCGCGTCTCCTGCGAATGTTTTTTGAAAACTTTTACACTAAACAAAGGAGCGTCACCGTACATATTTGTGTATGCATGAACAATGTTTTTGCTTCACCGTCACACTTCTGCGTCACCAATGAAAAACACCCCCCTCGCTGGTGAAGAGGGGAAGGTGGGAAGGGTTGGTTTAATTTTTTAATAATCACCGCACGTGTCGGTGCGTATTTTTGTAATTTAACGTTTTAATCTGGAGTGACCTACCAGGTAAGTATGTTTCTGCATCTGTACATAATACGATGAACTCTAGTAAGTAGTATTTTTACACCGCCCTTGAGGTGATTTTTCACAAAAACGGCGCTATACAAGTCATCCAAGTATTATTATTATTATCTATGTGCCCGATAATTCGTCAGTCGCAGCATAAATCGGATGGATTTGTGGGTTATGTGTACTGAGCGAAATTATAATATATTATTATAAGAAGTTTGCTTATGTATCAGTAATGATAATAATTTAATTAATTATTACGAATCCATTTATTTTTCTACTATTTTTAATAGTATTACATCCATCATATTCAGAACTTTTTAAAGGACAGGTGGTAAACACATTTATTGACATTTATATTGTCCTTTAAAAAAAGATATTTTACCCTTAAAAACATGTAGCAATATATTCAAAATATTATTCTAGAACTCATCTTGTCTAGACAAAATGTTTTGTTCTAGCAGGAAGTGGAATGTGCATGAAAACAAGGTTTTTTTTGTGTAATGTTTTGAAAAAAAAATTGGCAGGAAACCCGCCTTAAAACTGCATACAAACGGATCATTGCATCATAACCTAAACACAAAAGAGCTGTTTACAAATTCATTGGTATTTTGTTAATACATTATCTTTGGCAATACGACAGGTATACCATTCACTGTACGCTGGATACGTTACATAGGGAGATCTGAAATAAAAAAATCACGTCAATTTATTATAATTTAATTTAATACTTTGTAAATGAAATCTCGCCAAGGGAAATCTCAATGAGGAAATCGTTATTTGTTATAAAAAAAAGAAGATAATAAAGCATTGTTATTATTATTATTATAAAAAAGGTAAAAACGGGACAATTACGGAAATTAGCTAATTGTCGAAGTTCAAGAAACAGGTTAAGTTCGAATTTATTTATTTTTAGTGTCGGATATACGAGTGTATTTCTTATTCATTTGAGTATGATATGTTTTTTGTTATTTTTTTCGCTTCCATTATATTTAAAAATAAATGAAGAATCAAAATATTAATTCTTTCCCTTAATATTAAACCCATTTTCCAACCAATTACGATTTCATTCTTCTTTTGGCTTTCTTGCAATATTATAATTTTGTCGATGGGCCTGTTTTTGCCGTGTGCGTTTCATTTGTAAATCCGTTTTAGGAGACAACCTCTTTAGGGATGCCATAGTCTCACTGTCTCCAGAAGATTGGGAGCAGTTGGGATTTTCTTCACATTAAAACGAACAAATAAAAGTTCTGGTTATATTTTCTACCATGGGAGACATTCTGTGTATTCCATATCCATGTAGCGCGGATTATAAACAACCTACAAGTTCAATATCTGTTAGGATCTCGAGTTATTTCCAAATTCAATAACCAATATTAAATTTGTTTGAAATCGCCTAGTCACCATTTTTAAAAGGGCGGCAGATATAGGGATATTTTCCCTTTCACCAGAATGGTTTTTCGGAATATTTTCCGCTGATAATATTATGTATCTGCGTGGGTGGGCACTTCAATCAGATCAATAAGTCGTACACAGTGGAAAAACTCTGAACTTAATTAGCAAAATCTGAAGGAAAACGCGCTTTTCTGACTTACTGAGTGTATTGATAGAATCTAAAGAGCTTCCGCTTACGAAGTCAAAGTTTTAAAAAAAGAATTCGAAGTTCCGGTTGAAAGTTTTTTTTTTTTGATAAACTAACAGACACCCAAAAAAATACAAAAATCATTTTATTTTACTTACGAAAATACTATCAGTTGTTATGAATGTTAAGTTCTAAAAATGTGCTTTAATTTTTTTGCGAAAGTTTTTGAGTTTTCATTGTTTAAAAATATTACGAAAATAGATTTTTTTTCTAAATAATAATAATTAAAAATACTTTGTTTACACCAGTTTTTAATACATTAACATCGAAATGTTTCGGAAGCGAAGCATGAATACATTTTTATACTGTGTTTCCTGATGAGGGAAACTTCGAAACATGTTGATATTTATATATTAAACAGTGGTGTAAACAAAGTATTTCTTCATAATTTCTTCAAAAGATTAGTATTCACTTTGTGGCGGCATCATTAATAAATGAATTAAAAATTACTTCGTAATCACTACTTTATGAATATATACATGCCAATACGTTTCATTACTTAAATCAATTTTTGTTTATGTTTATAATCTGTCTATTCTTAAATTATTGTTTTCTATGTTTATCATCTGGCTATACTTGAGGAGGAAAGCGTCGCTTTAGAAACATGTTGATATGTATGCATTAATAAAGTGGTGATTACAAAGTCATTTTTAATTAATTTAAAGTATTTCTTAGTAATTTTATTAATAATGACACCACAAAATAATTACAATTTTTGAAGAAATTATTTATTTATTCCAGAATGTGGTGAGGCAGGTCGGAATAATAGAAGAGAATGTATGAGACGATGTATGAATGTGAATGAAGCAAGAAGTGTATGCCAAGATCGAGTTGTTTGGCGGTCCGTCCTCTTTGCCTACCCCTGCGGGGAAACGTCGTGATGGTTAGTTATTTAGTTAGTTAGAATGTGGTGAGGTTTGTGCAATCCCCTATATTCCACGTATAAAAATATTTTGTATCCAAATTTCTATTAATCTGTAAGTTATTTTTCCAAGAACTCTTATTTTTTAGGTGATGTTATGCAATTTGCACGTATTAATTACTAAACTATTAAAGTTAACCATTAGATCATAGAAGAAAACCAAGTTCTCGGAAACAAAAAAATACTTTTAGATTTTTAAGAAATTTGGTACGAATTTTCTTCCGATTAATTTAATTTTTAAGTCAGAAAATAATTTGTAGAAGCAGCCTTTGTTGTTAATTTACAAGATACATTATATAAAAATGTTTCATATCTCCATCTTGCTAAAACAGTCAAAATTGTACGATTTCACGAGAAACCATTTTTATTGCATATTACATATACTGTATACCAGTGGCGTGCATCGCTCTATGACTAAAGGTAGGTAAGAATGATGTTTGGGAAGTTGAGTTTATTTTTTGAATATTTTTTTATCAATATCCTTCAAACTGGAATTTTTTTTTGTAAGTTCGTTTTTATAGTTAAATTAATTCTCAAAGTTAGAATTTTTTTAATGCCGTCAAAACGGACAAGATGCAGTCGAAGACGCGTGTTTTTTTTAAGGAGAAGAGGAAGAGGAAGGTGAGGTAATACCTGGCTATTCATATCTAGTCACCAAACACCGCTAAAAGCCATTTCAAGCAACGTTTCAATTCTGAATGGTGGTCTTTCAACTCTGCAACGGGCGTAAATGTACTACATATTATTTTTAAAATAATTAATTGTGAAACAGCACAAATTAATTAAATAAAATCTACTTGCGCACGCCGGGATTCGAACCCGCGACCTTCCGATTCGTAGTCGAGAGCCTTACTCCTCAACCATGGATGCCGTTGTGTGATATCTTCCGTACTGAATGATACCCGTCAGAAGGACAATTTGAATGGAGATTTTTTTTTCTTCAATAAGTAATTCCAGTACATTTTTTTTATTAATGTTAAACTTCTAACTTAATAAACGGTTTTTTTTATAACATCAAAATTTCATACTACAATTAATTTTCAACGTTTGAATTTTTGTATCTACCGCCAAAAAACGAGGAGCCATACGGTATAGCTGCCAGCTGTCAACGCAATCTTACTCATTACGCTTACGTCATCATCATAAGGAAGGGACGGCTAGATGGTTTGTGCATGTAGAGCGAATAAACGAAGAATGGAGTCTAAGGAGAATATATGACGCGAATGTAAATAAAATTTTTGTGAATTTTTTAAGTAAAACTAATAACTTACATTTTAGTACGGATGACGTCACGCACTTGGATTATGCCCGTTTTGGGGGCGTTTAAAAAATTCAAACATTGAGAATTAATTTAACTGTGAAACGAACTTTAAAAAAATTAACAAATACATGTATTTAAGTTTGAAGATGAATATTTAGAGAAAAATAAAATGGATTGAATTTCCCTATTGTGCATTGAGCACTTTAAAATGGCCATTTTGTTATCATATTCTGCTGATTTTTGTGGCCAACTGAAAAGTCAGCTCACAAGTTCCTTATCGTATTCGTAGTTTTTTTTAATCGGGAATTTGTGGTATTTTTTACATTCCAAACTGAAATCTTTCTACGACTCGAAGCCAGTGTAGGCAGTCACGTAGAAGAGGAGTGGTATGACTGTATTTGGTGGCACCGCATACTAGATGAGCTCTTGTGTTGAATACTTCTTGCAGTCGGTTCAAATGCACATTAGGTAGACCAGCATATAAATTATTGCAGTGGTCTAATCTGGAGACTTCAAGAACATTTACCAGAGTTTTATCAGAATCTGTTGGGAGGCACCTTCTTTTTCTCGATAAATACTATATTGCATATATTTGATCTAATACATCAACATTTCTCTCTCGTCTGTCAACAAAATTAATGATCTTGGCATTGTTTCCTATTATTAATTTAATTTTCTTGCTCATATCAATTCTATAACTAATAAAGGTTTAAAAATGCTCGGATTAATTCTTCGAAATGCCAGAAATTTCAGGAATATTTCAACACTAAAATTATTATACTCTTCCTTAGTTAGTAGTCAAGTCGAATATAATTCTTCTATATGGTCCCCTCACTATAAAATTCATCTGACTTATTGAAAAAGTTCAGCATAA